>KK100202.1:286130-300158 GCA_000611695.1 Rhizomucor miehei CAU432 | reverse complement strand
TTTTTTCTTTTCTTCTTTCTTTTTCATTGCTTACCCTTGTTGGCAGTCCAGGCATCCCACTTTGCGCGGCCCTTAAAGTCAAAGGTAGGCTTGGCTGTATATATATAGACGTTAGAGAGGTCAGGTACACGAATCAATTGCCACATTATTAATCGTGGACTGCTATATATACATACAGGTATCATTGTCACCAACGGTGGCCTGTTTGTAAAGACCATACAACTTCAACAACTCGTCGTTGGAGGGCTTGGAGGACAACTGTTGGACTTCGTCAGCAGCTTTTTGGAATTCCTAATCACAGTTTCAGCACAGCAGATTTTGAGAGTGTTCACACAAAAAGTACTTACAGCGGAGGGCATTGTGATTTCGATGAAGAGAAAGAAAGAGTTGAAGGTGACAAACTTTCCCGTCGGTTGCTGCTTTTGAATGTTTTCAAACCTCTGTGTGTGTGGTCACACAAAACTTGTCTCATGGATCTTGGTCATTCAAAACTCATCGGTCGATGACGATAACTTTGGTCCAAGCCCTAGTCTCTGGCAAGAACCCTTTCTTTCCTGTTTGACATGGATGAGGAATGGCCTCTGAAGTTTTACTTTGCTATGTGCTTGGATGTGACAACAACGTGGAATCATTTCTCGGTTCCTTTATTTTACGTTCTTCCTCCTGGAAACCGCGACAGGAACTACGATCAAGTTGTCTTCCATAGCAACCATAGTTTCTCGAAGATCATCAAACAAACTGCATGGTGACATATACATCAATAGTCCTTGTAGCTTCCACAACTGTAGACATTGTAGGCTTTTCCCTCCTCCTTATGCAAGACTGACAACTGTTAGGGATAATTTCACGTGTCCAAACAAGAAAGCTCGCACCCCAAGCGCTTTTCGCACTTGAAAATATTTATAGATTTTGGGACCTTATCATTTTTCCTTTTTCCTTTCCTCTCAAAGACCCAACAAAAACAATGGATTTCGAACCGTTTACAGTTCCGGGATTTACATCGCAGCAGCTTGAGCTTTTAAAGGACAAACTGAGCAAAACTCAGTATCCGAATGAACTCGAGAAGGATGTCGGCTGGAAATACGGAGCACCCACATGGGCAGTGCAACCAATGGTCAAGGAATGGCTCGAAAACTATGACTGGGAGATACCACGCAAAGAAATGAATAGATGGCACCATTATCACACCACCATCGACGGACTCGCGATCCATTTCGTACACGAGCCATCGTCGAATCCAGATGCTCTGCCTATTGTGCTAGTTCACGGATGGCCCTCTTCATTTTACGAGTTTCACAAGATTATAGAGCCGCTGCGTGATGGTCTGCATGGCAACCAGGTAAAGAAATATTTGTATAGATATATGTATATATATACGCTTACATGTGGGAATCTCCGGTAAGGCGTTCCACGTTGTTGTACCGAGTCTACCAGGCTTTGGATTTTCCGAAGCACCCAAAACACCCGGCTACGGCGTCGCGAAAAATGCAGAAATAATTAACACCCTCATGGTTAAGCTTGGTTACACGAAATATGGTACGAAAAAAAAAAGAGAAGATGCATAATTAGTTGGCAACCGT
Organism: Rhizomucor miehei CAU432; assembly: GCA_000611695.1. Taxonomy (NCBI): domain Eukaryota; kingdom Fungi; phylum Mucoromycota; class Mucoromycetes; order Mucorales; family Lichtheimiaceae; genus Rhizomucor; species Rhizomucor miehei. The sequence goes on along the minus strand of KK100202.1, from coordinate 298,578 downwards.
GGAGAAGACTCACAGACGACAAAAACGAACCCACCATTCTGTAGTATTACACGGTGGCGACTGGGGAGCGATTATTGGCAAATACATCGCTACAAGGTACAAGGACAATTGCCGCGCTTTCCATACTTGTTTGCCTTTCTGCTTGCCCCCATTACCAACACCACGCAACCTGATTTTCTATCCATTCAAAATTGCCAAGTTCGTCGGCAGTCTCCTACTCGGCTTCGATCGGGTATACGGACCAGGGAAGACGGTCTTAAATGGCCCGACATTTGCAAACGCAGAACTGTACGACGGATGCGGTTATCGAGCTATTCAGGGTACAAGACCATACACATTAGCATATGGACTTTCTGATAGTCCAGTCGGTCTGATGGGTAAGAGAAACGTTTTCCAAGACGGCTGCTTGGGTGGATCAGGAGTATTTCTCATTTTACTCAAATTTGGACAAATTAAATAACAGCCTGGATGCTGGAGAAATATCACGAATGGACCTACCACCCGCCAGAGCGACAGGATACAGAGGCTTTGCCAGAGACTATCACACCGCAAGAGTTCCTGACACAAGTGTCACTGTATTGGCTCACAAACACGATGTCTTCATCTATTCGTATCTACTATGAATGCTTGCACCAGAAGGAAATGTACAAGGTTATATTCCCCCGCGTCCAAATTCCAGTAGCTGTCTGTGCGTTTGCACATGATATTTCAAAGGTAAGTTCCTGTCGTCAAGCGACGTACCATGCAGGGATCTGGCACTGCTAACTCTTCTTACTCGTCAGTTACCAAAAGATTGGCTGGAGGTAGCGGCGGACCTGCATCAATACACAGAATATATCTCGGTACGTTAGACGACATTCCTTTAACTGTAGAAGCGCGTGATACGGGAAAATATACTTATGTACATCTACGTTCCTGCTAGGGTGGCCATTTTCCGTCCTTGGAAGAATCGGAACTGTTACTAGATGACTTGCAGCGCTTTGGCAAAAGGCTCTACCAAAAGAATCTCATGAAATAAATATATAAATATTCACAAAGGACGTGTGAGCTTGCACATTAGAATGTCTATGTATACACGGTCCTTTCAGAAATTTATCAGAAATGTCCTAAAAAGGTTATAATGTCGATCAAGCCGACACGCTTGCAGAAGGCACAATAGAGAAATTAAAAGGCTTGGATAAAGAGTAAGTAACACTGAAAATATGATATAGAGACTCCTGAGTACATTTTATTCTTTCTTTTCTTTTTCTTTTCCAAAGATGACTTCACTTACTACAACTTTAGCAGCGTTCCTGAAGGACAAAAATATGCGTTTTGTATGATCCAACCAACGATCAAATATTGTACTGAGGCCGGTCGTTTCAAGTGCTAACAAGTATGGAATGGACACTTGCTTCTCGATCATCGGGCCATCCAGATTCTTGGTTGTGGGATTTGGTATATTATTCACAAAAACTGCACCGCGCATGTGTAAAAATGGTTATATGTCATTGCGCTGCATCCTCCCGAAACTCCTTGTTCGGGTGAGATATGCGCTTTACAAAAAATTTTTAAGATTACTGGGCAATGTATGACAAGAGGAACGGTGGCTACCAATGGACAGCAATTGGCCGGGCACATGGATGAGACATCGTCAATGCGTCAGTCAATGCAACCCTATGGTTTACAGTCAAGTTCCTTGCATTTGTCATCAGCACGTTCATGGACACGGACAGTAGGGGGATCCAATTTGTGCAGGAGCACGAACAATGCATATGTTAGTACCACGGAATTTAGACAGCTATAAATTTCGGGCGTAACTTTAGGGACCTCCTGATCCTCTTTGATCTTGCATCAGATATGAAGAATCCAAGTGCATTTCTGCTTGCTGCCTCTGTCAATTTGATCTTGCTTTCGTGGACGACTCTTGTAGCCAGTTATCATCATGATATAGATTGGGTCAAGCAACATTTGTCAACCAAGTCGCCGTATCCAGTCACTGGCACATATGCACTCGACAGGATCACTCAGGACTACGACATTGAGCAGCTCCAGCTTATTGCACGTCACGGAAGCAGATACCCATCGGATGGTGACACTGAAGATATTGCCGAAGCCATCGAGTTATTGAAGCAAAGTAACAACAAGGCTGCACTGAGCTGGCTCCACGATTACGAAAATGTCTATACCGAAAACAGAATCGGCAAGCTCGACAAGAATGGTCAACTGGAAGAATATCTGCACGGCCGGCGTGTTGCAAAAAGCTATCCTGCCCTAATCAAGGACATTTTTGATCAAGACACCGTTGGACGTATATCCGCCTATGCAACCGATTCGGCTCGAGTGTCCCAGTCTGCTCAGGCCTTCCTCTTGGGTTTGCTGGAAGGATACGGCCCACTTGGTTCATCAAGACAGGTCACTGTACCGTTGTATACCTTGCCCGACGAAAATAACACTATCATTAGCTTTGACTCAATATGCCCAGCGTATGATAGCCAAGTGGATGATAATGATCAGACCAACGAACAGTCTAAACTATATGAAAAATTGGCCGAAACTCCCATCGCCGAAAGACTCTCCAAGGAACTCAACATCAACGTGACAGCAAAGGATGTTACCAAGATTTACACTGGCTGCTCTTTTGATGTCTCCCATCGCGGCTTGGTGGATAATTTCTGCTCATTGCTCACAAGGGAAGATATTCTGGCGAACGAATATCGCGAAGACTTGGCATATTTTTACGAAAACGCTTATGGGTACGAGATCAACCAAAAGATGGCATGTGACCTCATGAAGGATGTCATGGAGAATGTCAAGGCTGCTGTCAATGGAACTGGAGACTACGACAAAATATCTCTCAAGTTTGGACATACTCAAACCATCCTCTTTTCCGAATCATTCCTGGGTCTCTTCAATAACCACAAGATGTTGCTGGCCAACTTTTACACAATCCGAGATTAACAACCGCGTGTTCAGAACTTCCAAGAGCGCATCCTTTGCATCCAATCTGGCCATCCAGGTGCTTACAAAGAAGTCGAATGGTCAAAAGTTTGTACGCGTCCTTGTTTCCGAAGAACCAGTTGTAATTCCAGGCTGCAACGTTATAATATGTCCATATGAAACATTTCAAAAATTAATGGAGCCACGTCTTCAGTGCGATTTCAACCAAATCTGTGCCTTAGATTAGATAGCATTATTATCCTGCAACTGTATAGACTTACATTTGCTATATTGAATACAAACAACATATTGCATATATTACCGCTTCAACAATAATGTTCCCTTACTTTCTTCCCCTCTGGACTAGTCATAACTATGGCATCAACCAGGTTTTGGTACATACGACTGCTTTACATGGGTTTTCTCTGACGACGCGGTCTTTAGACGACGTAGTCGAAGCTCTGGATCAGATGAAATGGTATGTCCATTTTGACCAATGCAATCGCCGCAATGCTTAGATGCTGAGTGGGAGGGTAGCGGCCTATCAAGCGCGCAAAGTTAAAGAACAAGGTCGACTACATTGATCCTTGCACTCATTTGCTGGCATCGCCGGCAGTGAAACTAGAGGAAAATATCGGATGCGGTATGCGTTTGCCGTATCTGAGAATTCAGAAAGATTACACTAATTCATGCTAAACCAGTGACGCTGCGTGATCTACTTTATGATGTGAGCCGACAAACAAATGCAGTGTGGAACATTGAAAGTTGAGACAACATATCATCGTGCCAGATACATCTTGAGCGGGTTGTCCAGTTCAATTTCACAGTTGATTTAGACTTTCTGATGCTAAACATGCATCCACAGATACGAGATAGCATTCCAATAACAGTCATCCATGGTCACCGACGACCTGAAAGCCTTTCAGCTATTAGTGTAAGTAGTCACTACATCATATACATCATGCAGAAAACTTACATAGGAAGTGGCTGTAACAGATGCAAGCAAATCAATGGCCCAATGTCAAGCTTATTCGACCGTATCTACCGCATAAACTCGGTAAGCATTATTAAAAAGCTAGCAAGGATTCTTGCTCAGAGTATAATTTCTTTTTCTCGCCATAGGCACACATCATACAAAGGTCTGCTCTTTTTAACTGACTGTAATAGGTGGTTATTCACCAGACTTATACGAATAGGCGATGCTTTTGTTCAGCAATAATAGAGGCAACAAGAGCATACGACTAGTCGTAGCAACAGCCAACCTCTGTAGAGATGATTGGGAGTAAGTATCCATGCTAACCTATTGAGTTAAATGTATGCATTTCTAAACAAATTCCTCAACAGAAACATGACCCAAGGCCTATATTTGTCACCTGTGTGTCCGATTAAAACCAAGTCTCCTGTGGCTGGCACTGTCATTGGAGCAGAGTACGGATCTCCCTTCGAAAGGGATTTACTAACTTATTTGGAAGCGTACGGACATTCACTGCTGGATATTTACAACCTAGTACGAAACTATGACTGGTCGTCATGCAAGGTAGTGGACAAATCATCCAACACTGTTGTAGCAAATATATAATATTTGCATTTCGCAGGCAATCCTTGTAGGCTCTGTACCAGGATACCATCGAGGCGAGAACTTTGCAAAGTGGGGTCTGCAAAGGTTAAAGCATGTTCTCCAAGATAATGTCCATTTATCGGAAGAATGCCGCCGTAAATCGGTTGTCGTTGCCCAAGCAAGTCTTAAAATTCACATGAAACATTATTGGCATATATAGATAACAATAATCTATTAGTGTTCGAGTGTTGCTAGCTTCTCGCAGAGGTGGTTCGAAAATGATTTCTCGCCAGTCATGAAATGTGCAGAAAATGCCTCGGAAGCATCTGAGCCCGACATAAAGTTTATCTATCCAACGGTGGATGATGTAAAGAAGAGGTAGTCCTGTCCGAAGAAAAAGTGGAAGTGATGATTATATGAATATTGATGACAAATTTGCTTACAGTCATACGGGTATCATTGACAGCTCTGGATTTCTTCGGATGGATCACGCAGTCTATGAAAAGTGCCGCTCATGGTTCGATGGATATCTTTGTCGATGGAAAAGCGAAGCCGCTGGACGGCAGATATTGATGCCTCACATAAAGACCTACACCAGACTTTACGGGGAAGATAGCAAAATAATTGCCTGGCATTTGTTAACATCTGCCAACCTTAGTCGTGCTGCATGGGGAGAATATCAAAAGGATCGGACACAACTGCATATTAAGAGTTACGAGCTTGGCATCCTTCTTTGTCCAGCTCTTTTCGAAGTTAGTATTTTTCACTTTTATTTATCTTCCCAGAACCTCGAGATACATAACTAATCTTATTATTTAGGACTCTAGACATCCCGAAGTCCATTTGATGGCTTCAACTGTACCGGATCCTCGGCCAGTTCCCAGAGTATCTGCATCACAGCAGAAAGATGCAACTGTGGTGCCTATCCGCTTACCATTCGATGTCCCAGTTACTAAACACGAGAAGCCTGGAAGCTGCTATACTCGTCAGTACGCACTGGATGCTGTAAATGCCTTTGTGGGCACGGCCCCGGTTGATGCATCAGAGGACTAGACTGATAAACTCTATTTATGTACAAAGCAGATCGTTCGTTCAATCGTCATCAAGACATGTAAATGATTGCTTCCAAGTTTAAGCGACTCGTAACATGATATAGCATCAAACCGTCTTACTCTGCTGGAAATCCCTGTAGTTCGCCGCTGTATTTTGTGACACATGCCTTGCATGGAAAAGCATAACTTGAGACGTTTTCAAATTCGATGATCCTTTCCTTTTTCTTCCCACTTCCTTTCTTTCCCGTCATATCCTTACATTTGATGCCAATTTGCACCAGTATATAACTACTATCAAATGTCTGAATACATGCGTCCTCAAAGTTCGCCAGGTATACAAACTGGTAGACAAACCGAAAGCTCGAAAAGTGCAACGCGACCTCCACTTCCTACACCGCCCCCATCTTTTCGGCCATCATTTTCGGCTATCGATTCTTCGCAGGATGAAACTTACATGGAAGGAGATGAAGGATCGACAACTATCTCTTGGCCTATAGTCCTGGCAGTTATACCAACTCTGGGAGCTTTCTTTGCCGGTAGCGCGGAAATCTGGAGCGATTTCGTAATCAGTCTTTTGATTCTATACTATGTTTACAAATGGATGACAGGCAAGTACAGTATTTTGTATTTATTATTCCAAGAATTCCACAATTTGCTCACAGGATATCCTTGTAGTTCCCTGGTCGCAGTACGAGGAAGCCCGCTCAAGACGCATTATCCACCAGAACGCCACAGCCAGACGTTCTTCTTTTCATGCGACAAAGCAGTCATCTGTAGCGGATGAGCTACGTCGTCACGAACGAGTTGGACTCTTTTGGGTCATTGCATCGCCTTGCATTGTTGCTTACTCTCTACGCTTCAGCCACTATCTGTTGACAAATCACGAACGTTATCTTACCTATTTCAATGTCGGTATTTTTGTATTGGCAGCTCTGATCAAGCCCTTTGAGCATGTCGTTTCCCATCTCCAGGAACGTGCAGAACAATTGCAAAGGGAGGTGAAAGCGCTGGGTATCGACAAGCGGGAAATCGACGTTTTGCAAGCAAAGACGGACGCCATTGCAGCAGAACTTGAAGAACTTTATGAGGCCACGGCGACCAAGCAGGATCTGGGACAGGTAAGGGCAGCACAAAGATTAGCCCCAATTGGGAATCTTGAGATAAGCATGTGAATATATAGATCACCAGCGAGCTCAATCCCATGCTCCAAGAACTAGCAAAGGCCTTGTATCGAGTCGAGAAGAAAAAGAGGTCATTTCAAAGATGGTCAGAGGAAAGATTTCAGGCACTGGATATAAAATTCAATGAGCTCGACAGTATCATTACCCATACAATCGAGCAGGATCAACGACGATCAACACAGCGCACATTTGTTACCCTCATGTTCCTCCCAGTGAACACTTTCCTGTGGATCGTCAATCTAGCAAGAAGTATTCTGCCTGCTGCACTCACCCTTCAGCAATCAGCAATACTTTCTTCAGCTTTACCCTCGCCTTCTACATCAACTGCCCTTTGATTACTCAAACGAGTATCCAGCTGATCGGATGTAGATGAAACAAGTTGCAAACGTGTGGATTCGAGCCGTTTTCACCAGGATCACATCATTTTTTTTCCTTCAAGATTTGAGCTTGATTATTTACATTAATTGCTAATTTGGCTTTGTACAAACATATTTGACTATCAATTGTCCATGCTTTATCCAGATATCTACATATATGTATTATGGTTCATCAAGGTCGGAATAGTTTTCCTCCCAATTGTCGCTGCTGCCTACGAGACTAGATTCTGTAGATATCCAGTCCTTGTGATCGAATTCGCTAAAGATTTCTTCATCCATTGTATGCGGATCAACATCTGAAAGCGACCTGTTTTCTTCATCGGTGGTCTCTTCTGCATCTTCATCAAGAGTATTCGCTTGTGTCGTGAGCTGTGTTTGATATTCTTGCGTATTTGAATCGTCGTAAAAGGTGCCGGTATCTCTTCCTAATGAAGCATTATGTGCTTGGGGTATAATTATTTCAAATGGATGCATATCCTCTCATCAAGTTAGTGAGTGTGGATCTCTTTGAAAAGCATGACATGAGTTGAGAACTCACTGGCACAAGGTTGATGATATCGCCATCAAACACTTCGACTTCCTTTTTCAGAGGAAGCAACATACCATGCAGCAAAGAGGGATTCGCAGCAAGCTTGCCGTATGCGTCAGCAATCTAGTCTCTGCACTGGGTAGCAGCAGCGTACCTACTCTCTCTGCAAAGCAACGGCCGTCTTCAAGCAATGTGATCTTGACTGTACGGAGGTGGCACGCGTCAGAGTTGTATGCATAAACTTTGTGCAGAGGAAACTTTGCGAACCTTGCTTTTTGCTTACAAAGCGATCGCGAATGTTGAAGTCTCCTCCACGGCCGAGAATGAACGGTTTGTCTGTTTCTAGCGCGATCGTCTCGCCTGTTGTCACGTTTCGCAGAAGCGCCATTGCAGGGAAGGGATCGAAAAGGAAGACAAATTCCCCGCAGTTGCTATGAATACACAATGCAGAACTACTTGCCGATATTTATATGAATCCTTATTGTATGAAAGCGATTCAAATATAGAAAGAGAAACCAGCTGCTTCAATATTATACACAATTATCCTCCATAATAGAAACCACATTGCTGCAGTAAAGGTAACTAGGATACCATTTGCAGTGCGGATATGACCATTGCCGATCTTGCTGCGCATTGAACAGCGTTCAAAACAATGCAAAGCCAATCGACCTTTGAACAAGCAACGTATACAAAACCCCGAAAGAGCTAAGTAGACAGAAGCAAAAGGGCATAAAAGTCTTTATGTTCGTAAAGAAATTGTTCATTTATTATTGGTTTTTCGTATTCCAATAGAAAAGTGCCGTTTAGTTTATGTTGAAGAGTTCAACGAAGTATCCAGGAACCACCACGAGGAGGCGGCACTGTCAGTTCCCAGCTCGAAAGGGTGCCAAAAATTGTGGGTTAAACGAATATTTCGAGTATCCCATATATCCAGAAAAAAGGTAGACCTACAGTTGTCTGAACGGGACTCATTGGCGTTGCCCTAGACAAGTGTTACAGGGTTGTAAGTGCAGCAGCCCGCCGGCGAACTCACGCACCCTCCTTTCTGTTCATCTGCGTACTCTCTAGGGAAGAGCCACAGACCCGGAGAAAGAGTCCCGACCGTACAGAACACAAGGAACTGTAGTCGCGCATAGAAACGCCGTTGATATGCCGGGACTGAGGCGGTTCAGGCAGGAGAGCAGGAGGCAAAGTACTCACGCAGATTAAACAACTTCCGAAGACGCTGAAGGTCTATACTGTCGTCCGTAGTCGACAGCGGGAAAAACCACTTGAAACAGAGCCTACATAGTTCCGTTGAGGGAAAACTCAGTGACTGGAGCTCCAGTGACCTTGATGTTGAAAAGATCTAGCCACTTGGACTAATTCAAGGGTACAGAGAGCCTGGAGGCTTCCTTTACTCCAAATTCCAAAAGAAAAGGGGAGAGGGAAAGGGAAGGGAAGGGGAAGAAGGACGGAACAAGTTCTGATGCACACTAACTGCCCACCTCGGCCACAGCCTCTCGATGCTTACAAAGAGGAAAAAGAAGTGTGCGGGCAGTGCTCGAAATGCGTACATGCAGGATCCTTTGGCCCACAGTGTTCTTCGTTTCTGTTAGTATACTAATTCTAGCTTATTTTATCTCAAAAACCGCTGGCTCGATCTTCGCCGGAGTCTTAGTTGAGCTCCCATAATCCAGAACATCCGAAGCAACTGTCAATGACGGCGTTAACATCTACCCATTCACTGCTCGCGGAAAAGTCTGCCGAGTCAAGCCTTTGGACGCCAACTGACACTTTATATGCAATTCATGGTCGAAGTCAGTGCGTTCGTTGCAAGAGCTGAAATCTCCGCTACAGTTTCGGGTTCCCTGGTTCCTGACCTCTTTCATAGTACCAACGCGATGGAGTCCGGCACTCTAGTGACGGGCATCGGTTACTTTCTAGTGGCCTGGTATACGTTTATAGTGATTCTCAGTCTTTTGGGTCACTATGTATGGTAAGACTCGAAATCTCAAGATCTCCCTTTGAAGGTTCTGACCTTACTCGCCCTCCAGCCAGACGCGATACACTCGAAAGCCGAAACCCGTTTCTTCGAAACTTGGTGCTGATGTTCCAGGAGTCTCCATTATACGGCCACTCAAGGGCGTCGATCTCGAACTTGCCGACAATCTTCGCTCTTCGTTTGAACAACAGTATCCAAAATTCGAAATAATATTTTCGGTTGCTTCTGCAGACGACCCGGCAGTACCCATTGTTGAGCAGCTGATGAAAGAATATGAGACAGTGGATTCTCGACTGATTATAGGTACGCTCGAGATAATTATGGCCTTGTCTGAACAGACGAACTAGACATCTTGTTTCCGGATAGGTGATCAGCCCGTCGGTATCAACCCGAAGGTTAACAACATCATCACGTCTTATAATACTGCAAAATACGATATTTTATGGGTACTCGACTCAAACGTACATGTCGACATCCATACACTCGGACGTTCTGTGGATCAGCTTTTGGAACCGGGCATCGGCCTTGTACACCATCTTCCTGTCGCTATGCAACCAGCTAGCTACGCCGCAGAAGTCGAGCATCTTTTCCTGAATACAAATCACGCAAAGATGTATCTCGCTATCAACCAAGTCGGCATTGCATCCTGCGTAATGGGCAAGTCAAACTTGTATCGACGCTCGGATCTCGATCGCGTGGGTGGGTTGGCTGCATTTGCTCAGTACATGGCAGAAGACAACATCATTGGCGAAGCATTATGGCACCAAGGTCTTCGACATCGTATGAGCGCAGATTCGGCATGCCAAGTACTAGGAAGTATATCACCCATGGAATATTGTCGACGGAGAGCGAGATGGGTCCGCCTGCGTAAATATATTGTCACAGCCGCTACCTTGACGGAACCTTTCACAGAGTCCATCGTATGTGGATTGATGGGGGCGACCGGTGCCCACATTATCTTTGGCTCGTGTATTGGTAAATTTTTCGCCTTGCACTGGTTATTTTGGTTCATCAATGATTACTTTATATATGTGACTCTGGTCGCCACTGCATCGTACTCGAAGCGTCGAGGATCTCCACAAACACGTTTAGACATATGGCGATTTATCCGTGCATGGCTGTCCAGAGAAACTCTTGCGTTGCCATTATATCTTTACGCGATGTTTGGTACAGAAATTAGTTGGCGAGGACAAAAATATCGATGCCTGCCCGACGGGACGGCTGTTGCTATCCCAAAAGACCATCAAGAACACAGATCATCCGACGCGTCGCAATATACTCAAGTACCCGTCTCAATATCTCCTTGCCCGACGAACGATAGTGACAAGGACAAATCACACTAAATACTTCAAATGCCAAGTATCCATAATTTGTATAGAATCCCCTTGTACAGTGTAAACCAAGCACCAGCATAATATCATCATTTTACATATTTAGTCCCTTTTCACTAAACAAAAGACGTATGAACCGCTGCTTAACGTGGACGCAGATAATACACGAATGCGTAGATCATGGGCTCGTCAGAAATCAAGTGATGTATTCAAGCTCTTTTAGCCATGGTAACCTGCAGAATGCCCTATAATCGGTGTTGGCCTATCATTTTCAGCGACTATGTAAACCTGCGAATGTCACGAAGACTTTACGTTTTCGACTGCCACAAAATCATAATTTGTCCCACATAACATTCCAGACTCCCAATTTTCCAAAACCACCATTCAGGATTAGCTTGACGTCTTTTCAGCTTTCGATCTTAACTTTCCAACCAACCTTCCAGACCACGCCAACCTCGTTAGGTCTAGATAGCGCTTGCATTTACCTTGGTAAAAAAACAAACAGGCTAAAGTTTGTCAAAATATACGACATCATGTAAATCTATAGGACATACACCCTTGAATTGTCTTTCAACGATTCACTCCTTTGCATTGTTGAATACATGAGAGACACCGCGTAAAATCCAACATTTAACATTTTTGAGTGAGACGCACAAATACATATTATTCTGGAACATCGCCTTGGAGCCAATCAACTAGCCACATGCCCCGAGCCTATATCTGGGACCTATTGCGACGACACGCGAGAATTTTGTCACTGACCGCTAGGCCACTAGTTGACAACTCCAAAGTAGACACGCTGACAAGTACATTGTAATTGGAAACTTTTTATTTTGTTCATCGGAATAGACTACAATAAGTATGGGAGGAAATGGATTTATTCTTCGCGGTTGAAGGTAATGCCAACATGGATTTGACCGTGGCTAGAGAGGTGGAGGTGCTTGGGAAGGTCAACGAGGGTATCGATTTGCTCGCCTTCGTAGGCAGAAGTGAAGTCGACTTTGCCTTCGCCAATGTCGTCAGCACCAATGGTGTCCTTGTCAAGAACGCGGAGGTAGAGCTTGTGGTACTTGGAACCTTCTTCGATGGGGAAAGTGAAAGTCTGGTTCCAGACTGGGTTGTCCTGGTTCTTCAAGACCTCAGTCTTTTGCTTGTAGTGTTCATCTAACCAGAGTTCGACGAAGGCGTCGTTCTAAGCTCCTTGTTAGTCGACGACTGATATAGCCTGATTGCTCTCTATGTCCTACCTTGCCGATAGTATCTTCGCGTTCCAAATTCACACCTTCATCTATATAGATACGCGTCAATTGTCAGAAGCTTGAGAGGCACATGTATCGAAACGCGACGATTGACTTACAGATAGTGACAACAAGAGTACCACGGGGAGCTGAAACGGAGGACAACATATTTACAGTTTGTATTTAGTGAAGAAAGTAGAGGGGGACGCACCGAGCAGACAGCCTTTTTATGTGCTTCAGGGAGGCGCCATGACGTATGTTGAATTTGGCCTTGTAACC
>KK100202.1:215938-277575 GCA_000611695.1 Rhizomucor miehei CAU432 | reverse complement strand
ACGCCTCTTGTGTTCCCAGCATAAGAAAAAAAAGCTAAGCGCTTCACACCTCCGTTTATTGAATACTAACCTCTCTCTCTCTCTTCCCTTTCTCTTTCTACCCTTTACAGTCTTTCTTTTTATTACCCTTGACAGATATAAATCTTCTTACTCCTTTCAATTGATAATTTTCTATCTCTTTTCGAACATAATGATGTACTCTACCGCTGCCGCTGCTGCCGTTTTGGCATTCATTGCTGGTGTCCAAGCAACCATGGCTCCTACTTACCCTCAACCAGGCACCGTTTGGACTGCCGGCAAGCAATACACTATTACTTGGGGTGGGTGATACTTGCATATACATTCATCCTAGACGCAATTGATTTCTTATTTTCAACATAACATTCAGAGGACGATGGCACTTCTCCAAAATTATCTGAAGGATGGAAAGACTTCAAGATTGGTTAGGAACTGGTTTCAATCGATACGAATTGAGCGCTTTCTCTAACACAGGAGCCATTAAATTATTCAGACTTCATGACTGGTGACAACATGAACCAGATCAAGCTCGAGACTGTTGCTTCTGTAAGTTCATTAGTTTGTTGCCTTCTGCATTTAAATGCCATGAAACACAGACTAACCTGCTGGATCAGGGACTGGATGCTACAAACATTACGTCCTACACTTGGACAGCTCCTCAAGTTGATCCCTACTCCGCCATCTATTTCTTCATGTTCTCTAACAGTAAGTGCTAATTGACAGAAAATTTTGTAATAATCCAATCTTTTACTAAACAAGGTAAATTCAATAGCTGCTGGTGACAGTGCTTGGACAACTCGTTTCGCTATTGTTGCCAATGACGGTGACACTCCTGCTGCTGAACCCAACAAGACTCAGCCAACGGGTGAAGCCATCCCCTGGGGCGTAGGCAAGCTCGTTCAGGGTTCCAGCACCTCCGTTTCTAACAGCAACGCTCCTGCTACCACTGCTGCCTCCACCGCTGCTCCCGCCTCATCCTCGGCTGCCGTTGCTAGCCAAAGCTCGGCTCCTTCTGCTAGTGGCGCTGCTTCCTCTGCCGCCGTATCATCCGGCTCTTCTGCTGCCAGCAACTCTGCTTCCAGTTCCCCTGCTACCACCTCGAGCCAAGACGATACTACCAGCGGTGTCTCTGCCTTGTCTGTTCCTCGCATCGCCACCGCAGCCGCTGCAATTCTGACTGCAGCTTACGCTTTCGCATAAAGTGGTGTACTATCCTATGTAATACTTGTCATCTGTAATAGTTTACGACACCATCCGTTGAAGCAATATATATATAGGAGATATATGTATTTCTTTCGTGGATGACACGAGAAAAGGAACAGACTCATGAATTAGGGTCGAGTGCGTGCGGGAATTGGGATAACGGATTGGGGAAGGGCTGTCGCTTTTACTGGACAAAGATGGCATCCTTGAGGTTCTTGTATGCAGTTTCCAAGTCATCGTTGATAATAATACGGTCGTATGCTCCTGGCTCTTTAGCATATTCCAACTCGCGCTTGGATGCTTCCAAACGGGCCAAGACAGCTTCTTCGCTTTCAGTACCGCGGCCACGAAGACGTTGCTCCAAGACTTCAAGTGTGGGTGGTTGAATAAAGATGTATTGAGGGTTCAACTGAGTCTTCTTAACAGACTGAACGCCTTGCATATCGATATCCAACATGCAAACTTTTCCAGAAGCTACGACATCTTCAACAGCTTTGATTGATGTACCTAATATCTCTTGCATGAGCTAAACTAGCTATTTTTTTCTCTTGATTACATTTAGAGTGAAATTTACCATACATGTTGCCCGAGAACGTGGCACTTTCAATGAACTTGCCGGCGGCAATTTCCTGCTGCATGACTTCCTTGCTCACAAAGTGGTAATCCTTCCCATTGACTTCACCCGGTCGAGGAGAGCGCGTAGTGTCTTTTTGAATAATAAGCCCGAATGAGCTGTCCATCGTTCATTTTGAGGCTGCTGAAGGTTTGCACAACTTACGAGAGACGCTGAAACCAAAAATGTCCGGGAACTCGGCAAAGAGACGCTTCAACAACGTTGACTTTCCAGACCCTGACGGACCAGAGATGACAAAGATCTTTGCTGCAGTTTGCATTTTACCGTGAGCAGTAAAAACGTTTGTGGAAAAAAAAGGATAGGAAAGGATGCCCGTTCCTGTCAAAAGGGAAGAAAGAAAAAAAGGATCGACGAGAGAAGTGGCTGGGTTGCTAAGAAACGGAAGCGGAGCAGTGGTTCCTGAATTGCAATCATCCTTCCTCCTTTTGAATGTTTCGAGCAGTAGCAAAGTCAATACCCCGCAGCAGCAGTAGCAGCAGAATCAATGTTGCTCGTCAGTTTTCGAGTGCAACATGCACAAAATCACGGAGCTCTTTTATGAAAGAATTCATTATGCCTCAAGAGAAGGGACCTGTCGAGGTCGCCATAGAAACAAAGGTACCTGACAATACTGAATACCGTTTAGCCCGGGTCAATTGCTCACACCTACTCGTCAGCTCATTGAGAAATTCAATCCGTCCACTATACACATTGTTAATGAATCGCACATGCATGCTCACCACGCTGCAATGAAGGGCAACACTAACAAGGAAACACATTTTCGGTATGTTATGCAGTCAAACGACGGGAAGAAAATATAATCATGCTGTGTTAATTCGGATCTGCAGGGTCACACTGGTCTCCAATGCTTTCGAAGGAAAGGTACGGGCTGCTAATATGGCATCAATACATCATCGCTAATATTTGAGAGTTTTTTTTCCAGTCATTAATGCAACGCCATCGACTTGTCTACAAGACGCTTGCAAAGGAACTTGAAGAAGGAGTGCATGCACTGACACTTAGGATCAAGACACCAGAAGAGTTTGAAAAGAAGATTTAATATTTACAGTTGAATTGTATCTACAAAGTGCTTGACGGATGCACGGCCGTCATCGTTGATATATATTTTTTCTCGGCAAATCATAGTTGCATGGGCATTCACACCGTTGATATACAAGAGAACACGATCCCAACTCAATAAGCCTAGATTCTGCACAATTTTCAGCTGATTTTCGTCTAGTGCTGGTGACCTGCATTTGTAGTTGGGATGAGATGCCGGAGGCACATTCAAGACTTGCTCCTTTGTATTAGAGGCTGTTGAAAAAAGAAGGAGTCAAAAGTTTGATCTTTCTGTCGTTGTCATCGAAAAGAGGAAACGGCTCTCTTACCGAGTTTTTCGCTTGAATTGTGAATGGGTATAATGATGGTATCCTTCTTCATCGAATCGTATCCCGGCAAAGACTTGTCAAAAAGTTTGCTGGACTCTGTGGCAATGCTGTCTGAGCTGCAACTGCTTATACTGCTGCGACTACTCACTAGCCCTGCGGTTCTGTATCTTTCCGTGATATTCGGTAGCACCTTTGCGAGTCTGATCTTGGAGAATATGTGTTGATAGCAACCAAATAAGAGAAGAAGAGGGAACCAAATAGGAGCAAGGATGTAGGCAGCGCACGAAATCATAAACTCTTTGGTCCTGCGGTGCCATCGGTTGAAGGAAAACCTCTCAACTTTTGATTTTTCTGAATAGGCAATGGAGGTGATTACAGAAGGATAAGCACTATGTGTGGTTCTAAAGCCAAAAATAATGAGACACCGTTGATATACCAGTTTCTCTCATGATATACTTGCATTTCGAGATCTTCAACCATGATATTTCGATATGGATCATCGGGTCTGATCGCAGAAGAGCAGTAGGTTACTGTCTGCTCGTTCACAATGTTGGTGTAAAGTCTTCTATGTTTGAACTGAGCCAAGTAATGGAAAAATTCGCGGTCTATAGATTTTTTTGCATAGTACGACGACTTAGCTAGCCTGCTCCTGCGTCTCTTGCTGTTATTGCATTTACCAGGATCTGCTAGTACATGTAGAAGTGGTTGATCGTCATCAAACCTGTCGCGAAATTGTAGCTGATACCCGCTTCGATTGAGTAGACGAGCACAAAAATAATTGTACAAGAAATCGTATAGAGAGTCTTGAGGTCTGCAGGCACCCGCATGTGGAGTCGCAAATGTAGCAAATAACTGTTAGGATGGCAAAGTTTAGAGATACCAGGATATTTTGAAACATATGCTCCAATGCTCTTACAATGGGTTCAATCGTATCAAAGAAACCCTCTCTTCCTAGTATACCAATGGCATACCGGATTATCAAACCGCCGAGCGAATACCCAACCATGGTACAACGTGTTACCCGCTTTCCAGTTCTTGCGAGATCTTGCACAAAACTTTGAATCTGCAATGTCCGATCAATAAGCATAAAGGATAATCGATATTCTTATCGATAACTCGTCATCGTTACCTCGTCCGCTAGACGCTGCCCACAGACATCCACCTGGGAGAAGGGATAACATCATATTTGTTCATCCTGCGTCCTAAAAGTAGTCGATCACATTCAAAGGTATTTACCCCGTCGTAAGTCAATCCGAAGTCATTGGACTTGGCATTGAGCTATGTGAAAAGTAATGTTGTTAAGAAATAGCGAAATTAAACGATTTCGACAACAAATGCACCTACAATAGCTACATTTTTGTCTCCATACGCCTCGATCAGACTGTCTTCGATGTACTGCATATGGACCGGCTTTCCCCACAGACCATGTTGGAGAACAACAAGTGTAACGTTGGTCTCGGCCCGCATTGTTGTTGGGAGAATGGAAGTGCGAGAGTTGCATTCCATTCTTTTTATATCCCTCAGTGTCCAAAAAGCGCCTAGACCATTTAGCACGCGAAAATGATGCTCCCTCAAACCCAATGATATAGACGATACCCAATCATGGAAACACATAAGCTTTTGAGCAACGTTCCTGTTGCTTCTTACTTTCTGAATTGTTGTCCTACTCTGGCTTTTGAAAAATGTTACCATGTCAACAACAGCAGACCTTTGACTTTTGAAAATAACAGAGAATACTTTTCGTGCCTTGTGTGTTCGTATGCAAAGGAACCTAGGCATGGTGTGTTGGAGCAAATCGATCCGCTATCTACTCCTCAGTTTGGCACAGATGGACTTGAGAGAGCATTTAAGATTCTCCGAAGAACCTTATAAGTGTATTGCCGTCAGGAATAACCAGCGAAAAGGACGGACCTATGATTTTAATGCAAACTATGTTGGCACCAAGAAAAAAGGAACTTTTGCTGCGCAGGGTATCTCGGTCTTAGCAGGCGGCCGGTTCCTGTCGCACAGACGTGATTGAGCAAATGGCGGAAAGTTCATCGTGCACCATGTCAGCCGTGGCATTCATGTTAACTTTCCTTCTTACTAATGATACACAACATACTTTGATCCTAAATTTACAGACGTTGATTCTGAAAATATTAGCCGCCTAGATAGTGTAGATGATACATACTGTCCTTTGCTATCATAACCAGGAGGAGCCTCAATGAACTTACTAACAATGCTAGCAGGCAGGAGCGGCAGACGCATTGTTCATAGTTTTCTCTTGAGTGCAAATAGTTCTTTTTTTTTCCTTCACAAATGCGCTTCCGCTTTGGTGATACCTCACGACAAAACTTTGTTTGCTTCCACTTTAGGTCGACTTGGGTTGCTCCCGACGGCTTGCTGGAACTTTTTTTTTCACTTTGAACGAATACAAGCATTTGCAACAGTGTTGCGTTTATTTTGGCTTAGAGCTATGTACAGTGAATATTTTCCAGCGGCCAGTTAGTACCGTACTCATGCACACGGAATTTACTCGGTTAGTTCCGAGCAGACCGGATCTGCGGAAGAGCAATGTACGGGACGGACCGGGTATGTCTTGTAGAATGTGCCTACAGTACATGGCAAGCAGTGCATGAATATAATCTAGCCAAAATGCGGCAGGTTATGATCATCTTCACAAAAAAGAAAAAACTACATAGGCGCTGCCAGAGCTGTAGCACTTTTTTCCGCAAGAAAACATTCCGGCACGGGTAAATAGGTACGTAGGACGGTTTGCAAAGGGGTTCCTGACAGTATGTGTTACCATCATTGAATTGCTTGTGAACGTGAATTCTTTGTGCCCTCAACGGGCATCTGACGATGCGTCACGCATGTCCGCTAAACTGAGATTCCGATATCTTCAACTTCAAATGCATTAATCAGTTTATTATTTCTCCTGGCAGCGATTACGGTGCATCTGAGTGGTGAATAGGTACTATTTGAAGACTTATTCTCTGTAATACTACATGAGGAGAGTGAAGCAAGCCAGTTCGTCGAAATACCATCAAACATAACGATTTCACGAGTATATTGTGGGATATAACAACCTTTACACCAACAAGCTCTAATATACAGATCCGGAACAAAACGTTGCGTTGTAAGCACTTAGAAAAGAAAGGCATTACTTTCACAATACATGGTAGTTGATGAGAACAAACTAACTAGTCAGGTTTAGTTCATTTTATTGCTAGTTTCACGTGCTATCCCATCTTGTGTCTTACGCGCAGGCTTGAGGCATTTCCTTACACATGATCTACCTCAATCAAGTCACGAAGTCAAGGAATTTCTCAGAAGGAGCGGATATAAAATATAAAAAAATATTGTGGCAGTTGAGCTTTGAAGGCTTTTGCCTTTGATCATGTAAACGCAGCAAAGTTTACATACAAGGCCGAGTTGATATGTACAGCAGCTTGTCTGAAGAATGAAGTCTTGGACCAGTGTTCTCTCTTCTCTTTCTTACATACCAATTGCAGCGTAAACTTGCGCTTCGTATCACCTCTTGCACAGTGAGAAGACATGTAACTCTGTCGCGTTTGTGTGCTTGATATATTGTAAAGGCTGTCCGCCAAAAAAAAAGAAAAATGCAGAGGGTTGCGGCGAGAGACAGAGATGTAATGCTATGTACCGATTCTATTCTACAAGTCTATTACTAAAGAATCCACAAAATGTTGTATGACAGCACGGCCACCCTCATTTATAAAACGTTTCTCGCGGCATACTATACTAGCATGTGCGTTGAATCCAGAGATATACACCAACACTTTCTCCCAATTCAGTTGTTTGAGGTTCTTTTGGATCTCCATCTGGTCACTGCAAAGCTGCATTACTTGGACTTGGAAAGATAATGCTTCCGATGGCAAAACGTTGAACGTCATTGATAGGTCTTTGGTATCGCCTAACAGAAGAAAAAAAAGCTTGCATAAGTTTCCTGTCGCATATCGTGATAAATGACCAACGTTATTAGTTTACGGACCTTTTGTTTCTTGGGCTTTGTTATTGCCAATATTGGCCGCGTCGAGTGTGCCAACTAAGAGGGTATCATTGACGTTGTCTTGAATTTCATGCATTATACTTTCATCTTGCTCTTCTTCCGAAACATCCTCGTCTCTCGTGAGATCCATCACCGGTCTATTGTCTCTTAAGAGTCGTGCGACTCGTATGCGTGATATGATGCTTTGAACTCCAATGTATGTTGCTGCAAGTGGGATGAAGATAGGAAGTAGTACTGGAAGTAAGGCATAGATTGTGTAACGCGTTGCCACTTCAGACGGTGAACGTCGTTTACTTGTGGTCTTGTCTTGTTGCTTTGAATCTCGGATATTATACGCGGTAATCACAGAAGGATATTCTGTATCCAGTGATCTATGAACACGGTTATCCATTAGCGCATGCGTTCCTTCTCTGATTAGGGATTTAATACGCTACAGTTGGATATCCTTCAAGTTACGAAAGTAATGTCTGCTTTCCAAAGCAGCAGTCCAGTATGGAACTGTGCGATCGTTTACTGTGTTTGCGTAGACCCGACGTTTCTTGAACCGTGAAAGATGTCGATAGAATTCTCGATCTTGATTCGTTTTTTAATGTTATAAATTAAGATGCATGTTGTTTGTCTCCATTCAAACGTCGTTAGACCTCTATTTACCTGGATCGGCCAAAATGTTTAATAAAGGCTTATTATCTTCGTATTTATCTAAAAGCTGTAATTGCTCTCCTGTCCTAGATAGCATGTGGCCTGTAACGAAATTGAACATCTTGGCAAACGTAGAGGTAGCTTCTCGACGGACACCTAGATGCGGTGTGGCAAATGTCACAAAAAGCTAAAAGCGTTTTAAGTTCTACCAATTCATCGAAATTATGCATGACCACCCGAACCGTCTCACTTACATAGGGCACTATTCTGTCGAAAAATCCATTTTCTCCGAGGATGCCAATGGCATAACGAAGCATGAGACCGCCTAGTGAATATCCAACCAACACACACCGTTTGACTCTCTTGTTTTGCTTTGCCAGTTTCTTGACATGCTGTTGAATCTTTTAGAGGAGATTTTAGGTTCGCTACTGATAAAGTATAATGCACATATCGGCATTTTACCACAGCTGCAAGCCTTCTCCCCAAGATATCAATCTAAAAGGAGTTAGGTGTCAGCTGTCCAAATGTCAAATATTTCATTCTGATCATACAACTTACGCCATCATAAGTGTAACTAGCCTCGTTAACATCGACGTTCAACTTTAAAATGAAAAAACATGGTTAGTAACGAGTAAGTTGCTTGCTCGCACGGACCAGTGACAACCAAAACGTACAATCTCGACATCTTTGGAATCGAGAGCAGCGCTGAGTGCGTTTCCAATATATTTCATATGACCCTTGTTTCCCCATAGTCCATGTTGTAGGACGATGAGCGTGACATCGTTTCTGGGTGACATTAAGAATTCCAAACGGAAGCTGTGCGTTGTCTTGGAAACTTATAGCTGTCTAGATGATGTCGGTCCGGCATTTAACCGAATAAGGATTCGCTTTTTCGAATTTCGGTGAGAAGGAATGACACATCTTTCCTGAAAAATTAGAAAATAAAGGCTCAGCTTGCGCTCGGCGAATGTTTCACTTGAACAAGTATAGAAAGAATAAAAGTATTTGATAGGCGATGCAATAGTTTTTATTTTCTTCTAGACAAAATGTAATGATTTACTACTTAATCGACCTTGATGCTGCTAAAGATCTTGCGCAAGAAGAAAAGACATGCCAAGTAACCGACAGCACCTGAAAAAAAATGAACGATTTAATTTCGCAATTTCTTTAATCTGCGCGATGATTTGTCTTACCAGTCAAGGTAGCCACCATCAAACTGATAATGGCGGAGTAACCAAAGTAGAGTACCGTGCTTGTGAAGCTGTTGATATCAAGTTTCGTGAGATAGTACAAGATAGAATACAAGAAGACGTAAAGGCCACATGCACCAGCGGTGAAGAAGGCACGCCAAGACCAGTGGTAATCTTCGTTGCACAAATGGAAGTAGCACATCAGGATGGTGACCTGAGAGCAAGTCAACAACAAGACGCCAAAGACGAGGAACAGGAATCCGATGCCATAATAGATTCGGTGGAACCAGATGCTGTTCATGACAAAGTAAAGCTCAATAAAGATGGCACCGAATGGAAGAATACCACCCATCAAGGTCGAAGGAATAGCACGCAGATAGAGAGGCTGATCCGGAATTTGTCGGGGGATCTGGTTAGTACGAACAGGCTGCTCAATGCGAGGTTTGCGGAATCCAAAGTACGAGCCAGCAACGCTTAGTGGGAAGGAAATGATTGTGTACAGACCGAGTACTGCAAGCATAGTGCCAAATGGAACAGCACCGGACGAGTGGGAGGCGATCAAGAAGAAGTTGAGGGCAAAGAGAGATCCAAGGATGATACTTGATATACTTCATTAGCCTCATATATACCTTTAGACATCATCTTACAACTTACCCAGGGAATAACACTGCCGTCAAAAGAATGTTCATTTTCCATGACTCGCCTCCATTCATCTTGTAAATGCGGGCAGACACATAACCAGCAATGCAGCCAAAGACCATAAAGAAGATAACCATCACAGTGCCAAGCGAACCACGGTTGGATGGTGAGAGGAAACCAAGGACGGCAAAGACTGCCGAATGAAAACGTTAAGATTTACTGAATAAAATAGGAATCAAGAAGTCTGTAACTTACCAAGAGTCAATGCAGTCATTGCGATCAGCTGTGTACCACTGCCGACAAA
Organism: Rhizomucor miehei CAU432; assembly: GCA_000611695.1. NCBI lineage: Eukaryota > Fungi > Mucoromycota > Mucoromycetes > Mucorales > Lichtheimiaceae > Rhizomucor > Rhizomucor miehei. The sequence continues at coordinate 267,566 of KK100202.1, read as the reverse complement.
GACAGACAAGAGCATGGATCGAGTAGGTGGTCGGAAAACATCACCGTGGACCAGTTTCCACCCATAGTCCTCCTGTACATCCTCCTGGGCATCAACAGCGTTGTAACGAGAGATATCTTTGTGGAGAGCACGCAGCAAGATCATTGCTACCATGCCGGTCAAGAACAAGACGATAACGATCGAGTTGACCAAGGAGAACCAATGAATAGAAGGATCCAAAATATGCAAATAGTTGTCCCAGCGAGTAGCCCAGGCAGTGCTGGAAGGCTATAGTTAACGGTATCGATCGTCAAAAAACCTCATTGGAAACCCTGTAAACATGGTGCCCAGTAACTTACCACCCAGCTGACGCTGTAAGTATAGATAACACTGGATTTGCCGTCTTCCTTCAAGTGGAAAGCCAATGCTTCGGGGCTACAGTCGGGGGTGTTGTCCTTGTCGAGCTTATAATCCTTGCTGGCCGGGTAGACAACAACGCCAACAACGCGCAATTTTCCGTCCGGTCGATCGTGATAGTGAATACGGATCTGATAATGGTTGTTCAACGCAGGAACTCCTTCATCCATGTATCCAAGACTGAATCCAATGTTGTAGTAGCTTTCATCAGTGTGGGGATCTTTTTCCTCGTGAGCTGCCGGAAGTCCGTCGATCACCCAGTTTATAGCATAGTCATTTGCAATCAGTTCGTTGATAAACTGTGCATCTTCCTTTTTAATAGGTTCTGTCTGGCAGAGTAGCTTGCACTTTTCATCTTTGGCCATTTGTAGCTATGTTTTTGCTGCGTTGTCAGTTGCCATCTCGCGTTACTGGTTCCCCTAGTGTGTATACCTCAAAGGGAGAAGAAAAGATACGGTCGCCAAAGAGAATACTACCGAGGCTCTCGGGTTGTCGTTCAGGGCCGCCTTCAGGCTGACAGAAATGGAGGCGTTCGTCATAGTAATCATACGAGATTACTGAAAGGATTCAAATCCGTTACCAGACTTGTTTCTCTAGAGCTGATGTTTCCTTGACTGTACCTGATTTAACTTCTTGATTCGACATTGGTGTAAGGGAGTTGACGTAGAGAGGTACGGGATCAGAGACTGCATAGTCGTGTGGAGCTACACCGGGCAAGTAGAAAGCGTTAGAGACTCTTGCGGTCGAGGCGAGGAATAACAGGGCAAATCTTGCCCTGGCTCCTAGCTTCGTGAGCATTCTGGTGGAGATGAAAGTGAAGATAGTGTGGCAAGAGGCTGTTCCATTCTATTCTCGGCAAGTGAAGTTGTCAGTTTTAGTCTCAGCCATTTTTAGCAACATTGCTTTGTTGCCACACTCGCTTGAACAGATGATTGCCTTGTCTCGCAAGTTTGCAGAGGTACTTTGCCTTGGAAGAAGTCAATCTTGGATGAAGTTTCCATGGAGACAGCTGCATAGATACAAACATCGCTGACCCGCGCGGGCCCTGGCAAGTCACTCCAATAAGGCCCGCGTCGAGCGAAACCACAGGAAAATCCAAAAGTTCATGTTAAAATACTAGAAAGAGGAGCTAAGTACCTCTGAGGCCTACTATGCTAGTCTAAATGATTTTATTTATCAGTTATTAGATCGGATCCTTGGAGAAGAAAACAACTTGTCTCGTCGTTCAGGAGTGCAAGTGCTAGTACCGTGAATACATTTGGAAGTTAACCAGTTCTCCCTCGTGCGGTGGAGTGAGGTAATGCTTACTTTGCCACTAAAGTAGAACCTCTATTTTGCATTCATATACAGACGTAAGTCAAGCACGTTGATTATCGCCCCGAAAGAAACCTGTAGACCTCAAAGTGCTAAAGACGGTCTCTTTCGATAAATCCTCGGAAAGCAATGAGGCTAGCAGCTGATCGGGTCATTCTGTTGGCATTTACGAATACGAACGAATAATACTAACATCCGTATTCGTTCGAATGTTCGCGGATATATTGTTGTTCCATTCGAATATTAGAATTCGTATTCTTATTCGATTCGTCAGACGAAGATCCATATTCGTATTCGTTCGAATATTTTGCAGATCCTTAATCGGTGCTCTTCCTTCCAGTGCCTTGATTTTAGCAGTGTCTTGAGGGGTGACTTCGCCTTTCAACTGTCAAATTCAAGCGGATATGTGAGTGACCTAAAACCATCTATCCAAAGCCTAAAGTCCTTTACAATTTTGAAAGCTCTTTTTAGGACTTCATTTCGAAACATCTTCGAAGCGATGAGTTGATTCGTATCTTCTGTTCTCGCTCTCGCTATTTGAATTGTGTTAAATTGTATTCATAGAATCCGTACTTTCTAGGTCCAGATGTACCTGTTTTCTTCGGCTTGGAAGCTTCATTTCAAAGCGTTTCTTCTTCCTATTTTTTTCATCCTTTTCATTTGTAGTTAGTCGACCCATGTATGCGAAGCGTCTCCTTTGAATACAGCCAGCATCTGAAAGTTGCCTTTTTTTTGCCTTGGCTGTTTTGAGCATTGCTAGTCATATTCTGAACCACGCCAATATTTCCGCTGCCGAAATTGTAAACGTTGTACGTGTTGGAACAAGATCCTTCTGCTTCCTTCGATTTCTGTTAAAGCTACCTGTTAAAGAAGCGAAATTTAAGACGATATAGGCAAAACAAACCACAGATTTTTCTTCTTGTCTTGAGCGCTGTCACGTAATCCTTCACTTATCGGGTTTATACACGGAGACAAGTTGAGGAGATTACGGGCGTTTTCGCGGGTTGCGCTTTGTAGTTCCAGTCCCTCAAAAGGTGCAAGCTGAAGAAATTCAAGCTTTGATCGTGGGCTACGCGGTTGATGGCTAAGTGGTACTAGGAAATTATCCATTGTTAGAGCTGCACCTAGGAGTCGACATTTCTGGGACTGGGATGGGACGACTGCTCACATTATTGTGGGCATGCGTGTCTGCGGCTCATAAAACGGAAAGAAGGTTTACAGAATGGCAAACGATACGTTTTTAAATCAACTTTTTTCTTGACAGCTGGTTTTAATATGGTATCATTTTTATTCGAGCGAGTGAAAACGCTCTTTCGATGGGATAATGCGATCAGAACGGCATCTGTAAAATCGTTATCAAGAATATCAAAAGAATTCGTGGTGCGCCTTTTCATCATTGCTTTCTCCCAAACATAGTTTTTCAATGGTCTACGTTCTTGTCCACATCGTCCAAGTCCTGCCACATCATCTACATCTTTGTCCATATTGTCTAGTTCGCTTCACATTATGCATATTAGTGTTCACATTGTTTAGTTCGTTCCATATAATCTCTATCATTGTCTATGCTGTCCACAATGTCGCGTCGTTAGCAGCGCCCCTCGAGTCTCCGTCTACGAAGACGTTAGCGTGTTCAAACAGTCCCGAGAACTACAAAAAGCACGGGCAATAAAAACCAAGAACACCAAAAGCACGAACAAGAACAAAGGGCGAAAAAGGTTAAATGGTCAAAAATGGTTTCTTTCTTTCCTTCAACAAGCACTTCGAGCACTTCGCTTCAGAACACTAACATGCGTACAACATTGTGGGTGGCCGAGCTGGGTAAATGGATGCCCGTAGTACTTCTCTCGGTCTCTTTTAATACGGTTCTCACAACACATAGGACGTCGGTAACCTATAGTGATCGTTGTGTGGTTTGATAGGTAAGATACTCTAATTGTATTTTCCCTCAAGCTATAGCACGTGCCCCACCCTTGTCATCAGACCATTGTTGTAGAATAAAACCTTTAGTTTGATATGATCAACTTCCTTTATGATTATAATCATTCTGGTTAATATCTGCTCACGACAAGATGGAAACGCACACTTGCAGCGGATTATAAAGATAGTAGTCATTTCAATTACGAAAACTTCACACTGATAAGAATGTAATCAGTAAAAACAACCAATGTCACTTAGTGGTTTGGTGGCGAAGGAATATAAAAATTATGTTACCGGACAGATAAAACAAAAGAAGGCAGAAAAGCCGATAGGAAACACTTCCAAGTCTGATAGAGACAGATAGAGAACACTCGAAAATAATATTAAAGTAGGTCTCAATATATCGCAGCTTTTGTTGAGTTAATAATAATTTAAAAAGATGGTTCTAATAGTAGGTAGTATGTACAAATGACATCAAAAGAACATGATAAACTAGCAAATTATACGTGTAAATTGTAAAGAAATACTCGAGTTCGATAAGATGGTATGTAACCTCGCCTTTTACACAGCGAGTTCCCCGATTTTGGCAGCCAAACGATTCTCATTCTTGAAAACCTTTTCAGCAACAATGTATTGCTCCTCGCGCATTCTAAGTCGCTTGAAGCACGCTAATGTGGATGGCAGAGTCATAAAGAGCCAAGCGGCGATCGGCAATGTCACATAATCCAAAAGGTTCTTCCATTGCCTAGTGTCGGCTTTACTCTTTTGCAAAAGGTCCCGGTCGATGGTACGATGGACATGCTCATAGATGGCCAGAGTGCCAAATAATGGGAGTGGTAGGAAGATAGTAATGATCTTGGTGATATTCCAAAGCGTCGCATAGAACTCTGATGTCAAGATTGGGTTATCAGCAGGACTGACGAGCGCGACCATTGCATGCGGCGGGAACAGGATGAATTGCATCAAGGGCAGTGCAGCAAACATTAACCATCCGGAGGTGACAGGGATCATGTGGGCCTCCAACACTTTGAGACAGACAGTCAACTTTGCCAGATATGATCGCGAGACTGCTTGCTTGTTGACAAGCGGATAGCCAGAAAGTCGGAAAGCATGGCGGAGAGTGTATGCGACATCGGCGACGCCGTTGTAGTGCCGTTTTGCCTGGACATAGCGAGCGTTCATGTTGGAAAAGTATCCATTCGTCTGTACGTTGGTGAGGTTGATAGGTACGTAGATCGGAACCGTTCTCGCCAAACCATCGGTCTTGAAAAAACACTTTAGGAACATGTGCATGTCTTCGCCCACAGAATCTGCATCCGTATCCCAGTAGCCAACTCGTTCTGCAAGCACAAGTGACAGGCTGTAAGTCGAGCAAGGGAAAGATAAACCTGCGCTGTTGCTGAGATTCGACATGACCATAGCCGACCAAGTGATATCAGTAACGCGCACAGCTGCAGGCACTTCAAAGCAATTCCGCGAGAAGAAGATGGGTGGTGCGAAAAGCAGATGGTAAGGATCCTCGGCCTTGTAAAGTGCATCTTCCATTTCCCGTACATAGAGCTCTGGAATAGCCGAATCAGAATCTGTCACTGTCAAGATAACTCTCGACTTGTCCACGCCTCGTTTCATCAGTTCAGCGCAACCATGACGAGCAGCATAAGCTACGTTGGACCCCTTGCCGCGTGACTCTCCAGGGATGTCTGGAGGATGGCCGGTCACGATAAAGTGCGCAAAGCGTTCCTTAAAGAACTCCTGGAGATGGTGTCCCTTTTCTTCATAGTCCGGTTCTGCTGTTTCCATAGCCAGTATGATGACATAATGCGTACGGGCGTTCCTGTGCACAACAACAATGAGAGAGAAAAAAAGTTTAGATACAGCCAATCCAATATTCTTTTCAAGCCTGCCTACCGATGGCTTGCCAAACGGTCAATGGTATCCCTGAGCAGTCCTTCCGGCTCGTAATAATTTGGAATGATAAAGGCATGCATATAAGTTGGATCCTCATAGTACTGCAGTTTCTCTTCAATGTCGGCAAAGTCGCTTTGGAGACTGTTTCTGTTATCAATGAGAGGTGTCCGATCGCGCGTAAAGTTTGGAGAGTCTGCACGGCTGCTGCTGCTGGCTGTAGTATCTTCCCTGGTTCGGGCGATCAGCAAGCCAGACTTTTCCTCCTGCCGATCGACGCTCGTCACTCCGTCAGAGACTGATCCCAGTCGAAAATTCCACTTGCGTATGACGCGGTGCATCCGGCGTGCCGTTATAAAAAATTTGCAAAGATGGTTCACCTGGGAGTACAGAAAGACGACAAAGTAGGTGAATAAGATGACTAGATATGCCCGAGGAAATAAAATCGGCCCAAGCGGCAAAATAGCCAAAGAAACAATCGGCGCCAGCGGGGCGACCCACTCTGATGGAGAGGTCAAGCGTGACATGCAATAGTTTGTTAAATAGAAAGGAGCACCTCAGATCAGGTCCAAAGGATAGGAACAAGTGTTTGTTATATAATGTGTTTGGGAAAAAGGAAAGAGAACAAAAAACTGACGAATTTTCTACCAAAAAAATATTGATGGGCGGGGATTCCAAATGTTTCAGTTCCCTGGTTTCAGTCGTCTATCAAAAAGGAGTTTTTGGTCCAACATAGAGTGATTTGGCCTCTGTAAACTTAGTCTGTCCATCTGCGCTTTCAATCCAAGCTTCTACGTATGCTTTACGACCTTCTGCACGTTCAAGACGCCCTCGAAGAATGACCCACTGATCTGCTTTCACGGGTTTGCGGTAATCGATATTTAAATTTGCTGTGAAACCAATGTTGTTTGGCAGCGCTGGCATAGCCTAAGAAGCAAACAAAAAACTCAGCTTTTCTCTTTTTCCAACAAATGAATAATAAAAAAAGATTTCTGCACTTACCACACATGCCAATACTTCGTCCAACAGGGTTGCCAGCATACCACCGTGTACGATACCAGCGTGACCACAGAGATCAGTGCCAAGATGCACAGCAACAAGCACTTCTGTACGATCCTTGTTGTAAAATAGGACTGGAGGAACAATGATTTTACCTACACCGCGAAGTGTCTTTTTTTTTTGCAAAATTGTCAGTTGAATTGCAACCATAATTATTCATTCTCTCTTCTTCTTGCAGGTATTTACCGATGCAGTCAAAGACTGAAGTTTTGCTGCTCCACGCAGGTGGCCATATGCTTCAACTTCGAAATAGTCTGGGCTTTCTCGGGCAGCTTTCACTGCAGCAAGGTTGTCTTGTTCTGCCTTGGCTGCTTTGTAGGCTTCAGGGCTCGTTCCGTTAAGAGCCTGCTTTTGTTCGAGGAGGGCGTTTGTCTGTTGTGTTGCCATGACGCTGTATGTGATTCCCTAGCTACGACGCACCAAGCGACGATTGGTTTTTTGGGGTATGAGGGACGCTGTGTCGAAAAGTGTCGGCAACGTGCAGCCCTTTTAATACTCGACGCCGCTGTTTGAAACCTCGAACGGTACAAGATGCCGAACATGATCTTTACACAGTCGACGGGAACGGGCCTTTCTGACCTGCTGGTTTGCTTCGTATCGACACATCCATTGGATGATTTCAATATCCGTTTTGGATTTGACAGCAAAAATGCACCATTGTCCGACGAAGAATGGAACGCCGAGATCCAGTTGCCGGTAGTTTATCCAGAATCCAGATCACCGACTGTTGACACGTTTCTGAACTAGTTGGTCGTAGTCAGATTCACGGAATCAAGGTTCCTGTTTCTGGTTTCAATAAGGATAACAAAATTGACGCGTTATTGATGAGCGTTTTTGCGTCAGGTACCAGATCTATATTCGTCCGTCGCGAGCTTTGACAGAATGGATCGTTTGCATTTTGACATGTATTCCTTCAACTGCTTCGGACTTTTCGATGCACCTCAAAGAACCAACTCCTTGGCGCATGATGGAAATGCTTAGCAATTTGTGTGATCATTTGTTACAAATCATGCTTCAGCTACAGTTACTTACGGATGAATGGACAGCATTGACTGTGCTACAATGATATGGACAGCAATGACAAGTACATAGCTGCTTAGTCATTTTAGATTATGATCCACAGATTGATAGCAAAGAGGAGATGATCCAGGCATCAAAGAAAACAATAAAATACGCATTTTACATTTGTTTATTTCTTCTAATCGGTCTTCTTTGGCTTCTCTGTATCCACCTTCTTGCCCCAATACAAGACGACTTGAGCAAGTAGAATGCCATTGAACGTGCTCGCTAGGACACCACCGAAAAGCATGAGGGGGTCGTCCAGCTCTGTCATTGTTGTAAAGACACGCGCTGTGCTGCCAAGAAAGTAGTTGAGTACTGCAAACACTGAAAGTTGGCCGGTTGACTTGTTGACATAGTTGGCGTAAATTTGCGGTACTTTGCTAGCCAAATTGAGTGGGATCGTGCTTGCATAAAGACTTGATAGCAACCAAGATGGGACAATAGATGAATTAGTGAGACATTGCAGGAAGCATCCAATGGCAGCAAGACAGCCGAGCGACGCGCCGTATCGACGCGCGAAAAACAGAATGAGAATAGAAATCAGAATGTTTTGTATTGTCAAAAAGAGGATCTCGCCATAAGTACTGAAAGGATTGCCTTGACGCCAGTTGTATGCGAATGATATACAGTTGCTGGAGGTTTCCAAGAGATATGATGCTAGAGATAGACCTTGAGCTGATCTGTTGAGCAAGATGGTCAAGATCTGGGGGATCTTTACAATAGATCCGCCTAATACGATGCCGAAACCGAGTGCTTTTGAAATGGAATAGCGGACGCAGTCAAAGTCGGTAATGTTGAAATCCTCGACGAGTGAGACGTAGCACTTTTCACCAACCAGAGCAACCAAGGGATCTTTCAACGGTGCAGGCAGGAGCATCTTGCGTTCAAAAAACTCGGGTGTTGGTACGGGGGGCGCGACAACAAAGGGAAAAGCCAAGGCAATCAGGGCAAAGGAACCGCAAAACATGCGCCTTCAATTTTCGGAACCGGTTTGCGTGTTGTTTGTTGTACCTGCGTCACATTGAAGCTCTGTTTGTCTTTGAACCGGTCAAGTCATTGCATGCGGGGATATATAGCCTTTTTTATTCCAACATGTCCATTCTGGGAAGAAGACAAAAAGCAGAAAGCAGCAGCTTTTTCTTTTTATAATTCCTGGTCATTAATGGAATTTGCCAGGAACAACGGGATGGCTAGCAGAAAGTCCACCATCCACTGCAATAGCTTGCCCGTTGACGTACGAAGCTTCTTCGCTGGCTAGAAAAGCGACCATGGAAGCAATCTATTGATGTCGTAATGGGAAAGAGTCTTGGTTTAAGGTGCTGTTGTGCAAAGAATAAAGTCCTAGGATTTGTACGTACCTCCATAGGAAGACCATAGCGACGAGTAGGGTTCAATTGACCAATCTTATGGGATGAACCTCTGGACTTTGCATAGTCAAAAGTCGTTTTGGTCATACCAGTTTCAATAAGTCCCTATAAATTATCCACTTCAGAACTTTGCTCTTTCAAAAATTCAAGACTAATGCTTAAGATTACATACTGGGCAAATAGCATTTACTCGCACATCGGTACCAGCATACTGGTATGAGCTGCTTTGGCAGAGGTTGATAATACTGGATAAAGAAAAAATAAATAAAAAAATAAAATGTGTTAAGCGAATATTAGCAAAGCAAACTGAAGGATCAAAACTTACGCAGCTTTGGAAGCAGAGTATTCCGGTGAACCAGCACCAGAACGGAGGCCGGCGACTACAAAGGGTAGACGGCAATGTGAGTAATTAATCGACTTTGTATAACAAAAAGTCTTTTTGAACTAACCAGATGCCGTGCAAATAATAGAACCGCCTGATCGCTCTTTTCCACCTTTGCCAGTGACCTTCATAGCTTCACCAGCATGCTTAATAGCCAAAAAGGCACTGTTGTCAAGAATCGAAGTATTAGTGTATCCAATTTCATAGTCGTTAAGAGCAGTTGGTAAATCCGCACCTCAGGGCATTGACACGCATCATGGTCATAAAGGATTCTTCATCCTCAGCATGCAACATAGTTCCACTTGCAATACCAGCATTTGCGAAAAAGACATCCAATCTTCCAAACTTTTCCATAGCCTCGTTGATGATACCGGTAACACCAGCGGTGGAGGCAGCATCGACTGCCCGTGGAATACATTGTACACCTGGATATTGCTTTTCGACATCCTTTGCAAGCTCTTCCAGATTATCAAGAGTCAAGTCAGTTGCATAGATAGCCTTGGGGCCACGTTTGGCAAGTGCATACACGGAAGCTCGACTGCGCACGGCCCCCGTCAGCAAGCCGAAAAAATGGAAAAAAGGAGGAGCTCACAAAGCTTGGACTTACCCGATACCGTATATAGAGCCTGCGCCAGTGACAATGCAGACCTTGTCTTGCAATGATGAGCCAGCCTTAATCAAGTGAGCAGCGATTTGTCCAACGCGTTCGCTTGCAGTGTCAATAGCCATGGTAACTGGAAGAGAACGAAGAAGTAGACACTACTTGCTGGCCTTCTCTGAAATATAAAGGCGATTTGGGTCACACGAAATACCTTTAGAAAAAGTGGTGCCTTGACTTTCCTCTTGCAGTCTATTTTTGCTACTTGTAATGCCCAACAATATGTCGCACAATAAGCAGAGAGCCTGTACCTAAAGTGTTGATCTTGATACATACCATATTCTGCACTTTTTGGTACTATTCACTTTCATGAGACATGGTTGTCGTCCTTCGAATTTCGATGTCCTACCGTCCAACTGTGAAATCTCATTACTAAGGTGGTTTTCCAAGTGAACCTGTGCAACACCCACGCATGGTCGCAGTTTGTCAAGCAAACGAACATGACATTCCGACGATGCAGACAATTCCCTCATATTTCTCGGTACAATTCGATCAGATAAATACTCAACGACAATCACCCTATTCTAATAAGGACTGCAACATTAAATTGTATCTTGTATCGAACATGTCATCCATTCTTGTTGAGCGACAGCAAAAAACATCGAGCCACATACAGGCTATCGAAAAAGTCTACAAAAATTCGGTGGGCTGTACTGGTAAGAAGTTAGGAAGGGTGCTACAATTGTACAAAGACATACATACGAGTTGAAAGCTCATTTGTACGGATCTGGCGAAAAAGATGTAAATAGTAACCTATATCTCCCAGCAATTACAAAGCATCTGATTACATCGAATGTTCTTTCAAGGCTTACTATTTAGTCCACGCCTCCAGACCACAATATCAGCTACATACACATAAAATAGTTTATGCACAAGCATTGCTGCGTACGGATTTACGCATGTACGTATGTATGTGAAGGTGATTCAATGATTGCTTATCCTGACTTGAGCACTGGTAAATGTTTGTTATTATCCATGACTGGCATTAATGCTACAATGTATATCTCTGTTGGCAACTTATTCTCACATACAAAGAATAAGAGAGATGCCTCAAGATCAAAGAGCAGCGAATATACAGCCTATTTATTTGCTTCCAAACCAGTTCACAGTGGAACAGTATGCATTCAGTACAATAAAATGTTTCTCGCTATTTGAATCGTAGAAACACAATGTTGGCAACTGACTGACCATTACGCTGCCAAGTCACCAAGTAGCCGACCAAGAAACGCTCAAAATATGCGTCGACTTTTCATGGGACTTTGGGCCATTTTCCAATTTTTTGGGAGAGCAATAAAGTCATGGGGCTACACCTCATGGTTATCATCTTAACTTTTTGTATACAGTCAAGATGTTACCGTTATCAGCTTGTCGTACCAGCAGACTTTGCCGGTTATTATCTACTATGGCTCGGGCGCGCTCTTTGCCCTTTTTTGTCTCTTTTTGGGTCTCCCAAAGACAAACGGCAATGATGCTGCTCCTGCAGGCTTCAGTGCTATCTTGCGATAGCTCGCCGGCCGAGACATGCTCGTACTTGGTGGTTGCCTTGCCATAAGCGTTTATTTGCACAACAGTCGACCGGTTTCATGAAGTATGTACTAGATAAGGTACTGGTAATCACCTCCAGGCTATCCCCAAGTGACAGCCATACAGAGTGAAGAATACGCCCATATGGCTTGGTCAGAATTTCATGCAATAGTTTATCAATAAGCTGTTGGTCAGCTAGTAAATAAGCCAAAGGAAGTTTAAGGCAATAACAAGTCTGTGATGCCCTTAGATGTTCTGGGCCGCACGCGCGCTGTAGATCAATTGCTGGCTGACATCCGCGATATGAAATGTATTGAAATCCTGTGCGTTACGGCTCAGCATTGCGCATCGTGCCTGCGAACGATTGTATTACTTTGACTAGAAAAGGTACTTGCAGCGAAGCATTGCTGCACCTTTCTTTAAGGTGCTTACAATTACTATCAGGGGTCTTTCTGCGAGCTTTCATAGCGCACTTGTACTTCCCGATCACGACCCGTTTCTGGTATATTGGAGTCAGGCTTCTTCTTTCTCCATGTAGCAACCCGCTTTTGACTGGCCATTCCAAAGGCAAGGCACCCTCATTCCACATTGCACTATATCGTATCGTGCTGCAGAGCTGGTCAACGCAGCAGCAGCTTTCCCTCTATATTTGCCGGTATACGTTCAAGACCCCGACTATGCAATAGCGACATTTCTCCTCGACAGCGTACTGTGTCTGCTGAAGCTACTAGTTTTGAATAGATTTGTAGATCAAAGTTCATCCATATCTGCGTTGTATCTGTCTGCAAAGGCGAGAAAGTATTTTCTACTGTATGCTGTTCACTGACGATTGGAACTAACAGGATGTTCATTATCCAAAGCAAAGGCAGCTTCAGTCGTTGCAAGAATTTCGGGTTCAAGTTCCTCATGATATCGAAGATCGAGCGCGTGCGCGTCAGCATTAGACAGTATCATTGCGGAAAGAGCAAAGGCAAAAGGGCTTCTTGGCGAAGATCACGACAGGCAACTTGAAAATTGTATCCTTTACTCCAGTATCCCATTTTCCTTGCGCGAGCGGAGACAACAAATTATGGATCTTGCAAGAACGTTTACGAGACACCATGTTTCGATATGGATGCAATGAACAAGAATTGTACGTAGATATTTACAGTATTACTTTCTAATGAGCAGATATACGTTGTCGCCTACTACAAGGTTTTGCAGAGGTCTGTAATCGCCCTCCATAGAGCAAAGCATGCCTCCAAAGGAAATGTTGACGGACCTACAAGCAAAGACGATCAGACATGTCATTCTCCATTTGATGCGTTTCTGGAATAAACGAGCTTACACTTTCTGTCCTGATGCAACAGCAGCGGTACCGGCACCAGTCGTAGAGTCGTCGTATCGATAGACTTTTCCGTACATTACATACTCGAACTCATCACTGATGTCGCGTTCTCCGGGAGCGCGTTCGCGCCAGCTGACACGTTCTTTCTTGTCCTTGGGGTTCTTTTCCTTCTTCTCCGGTTCCAAAGACAATGACGAGGCTATAACGAAAAGAATCTTTTCTCCAGCTTGCAGTGGGTAAATTTCAGAGTTGAAGTCAAGTGTAATGTCCAAGTCATAGTTCGTTGATCGAGCGAGCAATCGTGAAACTGCTCAAAACTTAGTACTTTTCACTGCTTCCTCCAGGACAGTAATGACAATAGTACCTCGATCAAAGCGCTTCCCCTCCGGATCAATGTCAGTGATGTTGAGATTATCTTGGAAAAGAACGTTTGCTTCCTGGGAAATGTTTCCACTGCTCATGTTGCTTTGTCGAGAAAGTATATGCGAAAAAATTGTGGTGGCGGGGAAATACACTAGTAGCCTCGATATCCGACAGAAGCACGAATGATGAGAAACAAAGCAGTTTAATAAAAATTTATGTACTTTTCAGCGTTTGCCCCAGAAGCTCAAGAGACTCTTTTGTTCGCCACCGTGAGATGTCTTCTTTCCAGTCTTCTTTTGGGGCGGCAATTGCGGCTTCGATTTGCTGTCCCCTGTGCTAGGTGACTTTGCAGGATTCTTGCTTTCCGGTTCTTCCTCTGCATCAACTTCCTCCCACTCCCATACATCCTCAGTTACTAGTAGAAATTGTAATGTGATTCTTTAGTAACAGTTAAATCAAAGTAAGGCATTTGGTTCGACTTACCCAAGAAGCCTCGAGCATTGGTGTAATGTTTCTTTTTCAAGACCTTTTTTCGAACTTTGCCAGGTGATGCTTTCGGCTCTTCGTTTCCTGTTGCAACGGCTAATAAGCATCGATTTATATAGGTCGATCGCCTGTTGGATGGTTTTCAGAACGTTACCTTTTTCTTCCTCTTCATCCTTTCGCTCTTCTTCTTTTTCTTCTTCCATTGGTTGTTCTTTAAGCTCGGGTGAAGCCTCCTTCTTCGCTTCCACTGGCGCCTGAGCTTCCGTCATCTCTTCATCGTCGTCTGAAAATATATCTTCCACCCTCAAAGTCGGTTTTTTGTTTTCTTCTACTGGAGCTTGGTTGAAGAACTCAGTACGTTTTTATTTGTACGCAAAAGTACTTTTACAGTGTACCTTTTGCAGGTTGAGGTTTCGGTGCCACTTGAGTGTTCTTCTGCTTAGACTTTGTGGAGCTAGGCTCAGCCGGCGACTTTCGTTTGCTCAGAGACTTTGATGCCTGTATAGGTTACAAAGATTTGAATGTAAGACGGAGACTGCTGGATTTGTTCACCTGCTTTAAGCGCGTCTTACCTCTGTAGCTTCCTTTTTGGCAGGGATCGTTTTGGTGGGTGGCTGTGCAGGTTTTGTTGTTGGCGCGGTCGGCTTAAACGTTGATGAAGTGTGTGAAGGTGCTGCCCTTGTTGCACTGTCTGTTGGTACTGGTTCCGCATGCCCATTTTCCACAACTGCTGCCGAGCATTTCAATACGCCGCATCTGGTTGAACAACCCGTTAGATATATTCACTTCCTTGCTGCAATGTTGACATCGTATCCCTACTTTACGCGATCTTCCAGTGTTAGATAAGGTATATCCTTGCTCGCTGTCACTAAGACGGAAAGGTCCTATTCACGATTAAATTATCAGCATTGATTACAGCGTGAGCACTCTAAAGTCCTTACCTTGACATCATACGGTTGGATGCTGTAAACATGAATGCCGGATATATGCCTAAACTCCTTTTTCTTCTCTGCATAAAAAAGCCATTAATATGTTGAAACGCTGGTTCGACGTGATCTATACCTTCTAGGTCCGCCTGCTTGACAAGCTTAAAGCTGAGGCAAGGCTCGCTGCCGTCCGAGGCAAGTCTGCCGCTAATACAGTAGATTGCCTGTACTTCTGAGTTGCCCTTGGCATATTCCCACAGTGCCCTGTACGATTTCATGTTTAGGATCTCGGTCAAGGCGACTGCGAATCTCACGTACTGCTTAGCCGTATTGACATGGATTCCAAGTTTACGCGCGAGCAATTTATATGTGACCTGATGTTGTCTCCTCGTTAACAGAAGAATGAACTCTGCAATTTCATACGTACAGGTCGCTTTTCTTGTAAAACGCTCGTATCTAAGTAGTCCACATATTCTTTAGACATTTTTGGTTAAAGAAAGAAAAGTGGCGGCACGACCCGCGCTGCATCAATTTGATGGGACGCGTCCGATTTGCGCGACAGAAGCACGACTTTAACAGAAGCACAATTTTATTAAATTACGGCAGTAGTCATTTACTCGAGATAATTGTATGATCCATCCTCTGCTCTTTCCAAGTATTCTCTACAATAAAATATACGTTTGATCAGTTGTTGCTTTCGAACACCCCGGTTAGTAAATAAGGCTTACTTCTCGATCAAGACTTCGACTCGTTTCTTTACATCTTGTGCCTGCTTCTCCTTTTAGAGCTGTGGAAGTGGAGGTAGCTTTTGAGTTGTACTTACCGTGACGGGGAACTGAACTTGTCGAATGACCTCGCTCAAAAGTGCGCTGTGTCCTAAATGACGCTTGTTCTTCATGATACGAACAATAACGGCATCCAGCTAACCAGTGATCCAATCATTAGCATATGTAGCCCGATGGCTCGCAATTATAATGCATACCTGGTGCTCCCGAGAGATAAGGACGGTTCGCGGCATCGCTGCAGGATCCTCAATAACTTCGTTGACCTTCTCCGCGAGCATTCTTACTCGACGACGTGGATTCTCATAGTTATGATTATACGAAAAAGTATCAGTATCTTCCACATCCGGACTGGCTGGCGACTTGATAAGCAACTTTTCCGATCCACATGATAATGTCTTTAGCGTTCTTCGAAGCTCCAGTTCATCTGGATAATTGGAGCATTAATTATAGGACTCTCCTTTCTCACGTCGAGCCAAGTAAATACCAATGCTAGTCGCTGCTAGAATTTCGGCAAAGGAGAAGCTGCTCCTCGTTTCATCGTTAAAGATAAGTATAACAACGGTTTGAAGCAACGTTAAGGTCAAATCTTTGGTTCCCTGAAGGATATCTGTTAGTTTGTGGTGTGGACATTGGAAACTAGACCATTTTACCTTGGGATAGTTCGCAGTGACATCGCAGAAGCTTAGTGAGTTTTGCCAAGTCAAGCGTCGACCGGAATACTTTGTTGCGTAGAATTCTTGATACTGGCTTTCTATTTGCAAGAACTAGACATACTTTAGAATACATACAGACCGTGGACGGTTCTAGCAATTTCTCACTTCGGACGGAAGGACAACGTCGAGAGGGGTATACGAAGGCCATAGACCTTGTGTGAGTACATTGATTTTGATTCCAAACGGAAACTCGACGTCTTCGCCCAACGCCGCCTAAGAAACAGTTATCATCCGCGTGTATTTAAAGAAAGGGACAGTGAAAGCTACCTTGAATTCTGCAAGGAGTTCATGCGAAAACTTGATATCTCGCAGCATGCCTTCGAGTTTGCTTGTGTATGCCAAACCGCACTCTAAATAATTTCATCGTCAAGCATGATCAAAGGCATACCTTCTTCTAATATTACCTTTCTTCATCTTGTTCAACATGTTCCGCTCAGCGGCACGATTGGTACTTTCCAGGAGCAATCGTTTAGCAAGGTTCTTTTTGTAAAGAATTTGGAAGTGATCTTTGTCTATTGCAATTTTGTTAGTTTGGTAACCAAATGGATACAAACGTTGATAGAGTTTTACTTTTCAAGAGACTAAATATAAACTTATATGTTAGAAACCTTTGGTAGTTCTGAAAACAATTGCAGGGATCTTACCGAAAGATAGCCATTCCCTGCTCCAGACCTCTCTCCACAAAACTATCTGCTTTCTGCAACAGTGCTATATTAGAAAGGTTTTAGCTCGGATGCGATGATGATATCTTACCTTGTCTGCAAGTCTCAGTACGCGGTCAGAGTGTGCCGCAAGGAGCTCAGTAGCACGATTTTCACTCAGGTTGATAACATAGTCGAAGCCATCTTTGTGCGCAGTTGTAAAAAGTTCATCCTCCTCAAAGTAGTTATATACAATGTCGTCGGTTTTGCGCATGAAGCTTGATAACTGGTATATATTATCAACCTTTCCAGGTACCCGTCTTCGTAGTATCTCCGTTCCAGTAGTCTGCAAACATAATTTTTTCTTTAATATACAGCTTTAAAAATTTGGTTTTGCCGCTGACCTTGATGTAACTCAAGAATTTCTTTGATAATATTTCCACTGCGTCGACTCTGCAGAAAAGCTCGTACAGGAGCGACAGGTCATCTTCATTTACGGTGTCCATTGCTTCCTTGAAACCTTTATCGAGTATTATACATCAAAAGTTCGAGGCAAGCTGCAAATCTCATCCAAACTTACCTTTATCCAGAATCAAGTCCATGTGTTTCACTATAAGCTCTCTTTCAACGATAGCATTGATTGCCCGTCGTGTTGCCTTGTCAAAGTATTTCTTGATGCGAACAGTAGCTTCTTCATGTAATCGTTCGGCGACATGTTCCAGGTATCGTGACATATCCAACTCTTGTACAAGTCGATTTCCTTCTTCCATGTAGTAGCGCTCAGATTCGTCGAGGAAAGGTTGTTCAAAGTCCGTGTGATAGAACGATAGCTCGAGGAGCATATGCATCGCTGCTTGTAAAAGCGATGCACCTTCAACTATTCCGTCTCTGCACAGATGTTTAGAATAAATACTTGATAGCGATGAAGTATATGCCTTACCGATCCAATCGAACTAGCTCCAATACACCGTCTATGACCCTTTTTCTCGTCCGAGGACAAGCTTCATACACCGAAGCAAATATCGAAATTCCCATGCTCCTATAATGACAAGTATGCATTTAGTATTATTTAAGCTCTAGAATCGACTAATCCAGCAAAAACCATACCAGAACGATCCGTGGAGTGCGGTAGCTATGGTACGATCCAGATAGAGAAATATACTACGCATTTGTGCCTGAAAGTTACAGAACAATGAGTTCTGTAATCTGGATAGCAAATATCTGTGCAGCCTACCAATTGATCGCAAAATGATTTCCACCAAGCATCAACCAGCCGCAGAAAATTGACCCCATGCTGTGCATCGCTGTGGTAATATTCATAGTTAGCATCTGCGATAATAGTAATAGCAGCATACAGGCCGAAGAGGTACTTGCTTCTCAAGTAAATTGAATTGCGTCTTCACATATTCGCTGATTTCACTATGCACTCGACTACACAGCTCTTCGCCCAAGTTATATTGACAGACGTTTTCGCACAACTAATCAACACACTTTAGTCGATGTGCTCGAATACAGGCTCCATGGATGTGACAATCTCTCTACCTGATATAAAACTTCGAGACTCTCCTTTGGCTCCCGTTGTCGTTCAATGGCGTGAATGGATTCTTTCAATTGTATCCATGCGTCTTCGTAATATGTTGGAGGCAAAGACGGGCGATCCACTTTTTTTACAAATCGATTTCCCTTTAGTCTAGAGCACTTCATATAGTGCAACATATCGTTTCACACCTTTGAGGTTGTAAATAATCAGTTTTTTTTCTGAAAGCACGGGATGGCGTCTAGATCGTCGGATCGAGTTTGACAGGAATGCGCTGAACGGCTTTTCGTCAGCAGTGCCTCCTTCGGTCCTGGCAGTGTCTGACGATCTCCTCTCTGATCGACTCATGGATTGATTGTCCAAACGCATGCGTTTTGCGCTACTTTCTTCCCAGGTATCGTTATGCATTTCTTTTGCTCAAGACAGAAATATTTGGGGCAGCACGAAAATGAATCATAAGGTCCGCGCTTCGCATCCGTCCTTGTTCTCGCTGTGTTGATTGTCACCACACAAAGACGTCTTCTTGCGAATGCAACGCAAAGGCCATTGCTCACTTTATTACAATGTTTATCTATTGTTTTGTCGAGTAAACTTTCTGTCTCCAACCACATTCAGCAGAAGGATCTTGCACCATTTCTACCAGAGGGAAATAATGATTGATCATCTTGATAGAAAGCATGATGGGGATGTTATCGAATGTCACGCATCGGACGCGCACGTAAGAGTTGTCAGGGATGTCCTTCACGGCATTAATCAAGTCATCGAGAGTCTCCACTTTGGTCGAATTGATATGTGTGATCCAGTTTGTAGGCGTTAGGTTGTACATGTAAGCGGGTGATCCTCGTGCGCGAGCATTAATGTATATCCTAGATGGTAACGTCTTGCTTTGCTGTAAGACAGCCTTGTGAGGCTCTGCATCGATGCGTAAGTATGCAATAAGGATGGAATAGAGACATGATCCATGAAAACTAACCTTGCAAAACTGCACCTCCCCAAAAGACCACTCGGCTCGTGCCTGCGCCAGACATAGGCGATGTTTTTACTTTAAGAGTCATTTCTTGCTTGTGTCGCAGGATAGTCATTTCCAACTCTTCTGCTTCGTATTGTATATCCATCTCATACATGCGCGTTATCACTTTTCCATTAATTGCCAAAATCAAATCATGTTCTTTCAAAACCTTGGCGCTCTCGCTGCCGGTCTCTGTTCGTCGAACCATGAAAATTTGGTGTTTTGTATGATTTGCATCCTGTATCCTTTGAATCCACTCGTCAGACACTCCCATGGCTGACGCTTGAGACATTTGTACAGTCTGGAGTTCGACATTGATGCTTCGCAGATTTACCGGCTCATTACGTTTTAGTCGTTCAACAACTGGTAGGATTGCCGATATATGGAGACCGAGGTGATATTCGTTGTCATGTCCATTTGCGTTGCGCTCGCCCAGAAAACTCATCCACAGACCTTGGACTTGTCCATCAGCGTTAGCCAATAATCCAGATGAACATTGCTGAGCTAGAGGCGTATCCAAAGTAATAGCATCCATGTTGATGCTACGGAAGCGAGGTGTCTATCAAATATCTCCAAGTTAGCGCAAACACGAGACAGCAAGAAATGAGCTGGCCATCGGAGACTTGCCATATTTTGAGGGATGGTAACGCATGTAATGTCGGTAACAACAGTGTCGAGGCATACTGGACGGTAGTTGTGGTTGAGAGCAACAAGGGTGACCTTGTGTCCTTGTTCGAGGGTTTCATTGCTAAGAGGAGCTGTCATAATATTTGTATCGCCAAGAAGCTTCGGATCATATTTAATTACTGCAAAATTATGAGTAGGATGTAAGTACTAAATAATCCATTAGCCATTTAGCCTTCTCTCATCACGGCGAGTTGATATCTACTTACAATGACTTTTCCAGGAATGACAATCGAATCGGCTATGGTAATGGAAAGATCGCCCAGCGCAGTTGGCACGATGCTTCGCGCTACCACGACAAGACCTTGATCTTTATCCACGACGACACCAGCTCCCTGCTTTCGGCTGCGCGGGAAACCGTCCAAGCGACAAGGCATATAAAAGCTTACTCGTACTAGGCAACGAATCAACTCTTTGCATGGGCCCAAGCTTGCATCAAGTTCGGCAAAGCGCTTCGTAGATGGCAATAGTGGTTGAGGCGGGACAGGGTCGCCGAAATCAGTGAAGTCCCACAAACCAGTTTTGTCGTTTCGAACCGCTAAGCGGAAAGGACTCCAATGTCGGTCGATAGTAACGATCGCAACAAGGACGGTGTGGGTGTCGGCGATGGAGTAATACACCACAGGTACGCGTTTTCGATCTGGGATGTCTTTGACTACTTCGATAAACTTGTCCAGATTTGGTGTCTCTTTATCATCGATCGATTTGATAATCCAGCCATTATCTGGTCCATCTAACCGGAATACTACAATCCAGTCGTATTTAATAACCCCTTGCCCGAAAGACTACACCGACACTACTTACTTCCGACTGGATCTGCGACATATACGCCGCGGACTGGCACGCAGTAATCTCTTGCAAGTTGATATGAGACTTCGTTCAACTTTGAACCACCGAATTCAACGTATCGGTCGGGTGTTCTAAGTAACCAGGTATTAATATTGGATATTCGCCCTTTTGATTATTCACAGCGGTACTCACATAGCATGAAGATCTCCAACGCGAATTTTGAATTCGATGGGTGTTCCTCCTCGCTCAATAAGGAACTCGACTTCCTCGCCCACGTTCGAGTCAAGAATCTCCTCAAATGGCACAAATCTGGTAATATATTTGCCGTTCATCTTTAGCAATACGTCGCCCTCTTCCATCTTGCCATGAGCAGGACCCTCGGGCAGTACGCATTCGACCAAGAGAACGCCGATTTCATCTGGAAATTCTTTACGAAGCTCTTCCTCAGTTTCAGGTCTGAGCCCAAGTCGGCGAGCTTCATCGAAAGGTCGATAGCTAGACGTTTCAAATTCAGTAATCCATTTACCCAGACTCGAATATGCAGGTGCAGTGATACTCACACGAACTGAGTCTGTATATCACCACGGGGTACATCCTTTCCTTGTTGAACATATTCAAGTGCTCGTTTCACTCTATCTAACGGTAAAAAGAAGTCGGTTGCTGCTTTTACACTACCACCCGCCTGTAGTGCAACCGCATTGCCATTGATGTCGATTACTGGAGAACCGGAACTTCCTCCACTTGTGCTCGAGGCTGCCTGGCTGTAAAATGATCTGTTAGACAAGTTATCACATCAACTCCATATACTGATATACTAACAGATAGAATGTGTTGAAATCGTTATACGTAAGCTCGCCGTAATCAGGGGCATTGCGATCCAGTCGCGAGATAGAACCGGCGAGGATACTCAATTTCTCGCCTGCGTCGTTGCTACCAGTCGATATCTTAGCTCACCATGCTTGAAAGTAACAATGCAAAAATGTTTACCCAACGACCCTGATATCTAAACCAACTTTAGCGAGTTCCGGTCGTAACTCGATTTCGCACACTGGCATGTATTTGATTTTTTCCGGATCAAATCTGTGCAATGTTAGTGTTCCTGCAGGGACATCAACTCTAGGCAGCATTCACACTCACTTTAGAAATCCAAAATCATGAATAGGATCACGATAAATGGGAAATACATCCGCTTCTTCGTGATCATGCCAAATCGCAGTGCCAACAAATGGACCAGCGCATGCAACGTGGCGGTTGGTAAGGATGATACCATTTTTCGCATCCACAACAAATCCTGAGGCTTCGGATGTCTCAGCGCCTAAAAGGAGAGTAAGCAAACGGTTTAATACAAATGTAGACACGTTCTGAGATAAACGGACCTTCAGTATCGAAAGCTGCTACTTGGCTGAAGCGGATAGATACAATAGCTTTGATCACTTTCTCGATCGTCAACTGCCACTTGTGAGGAATAACAGGAGAAATCTCGCTCGACGCGTCGAGATCGTCCATGTCCATGCTATCGTCGTACACCGAATCGCCCACTTCATTGTGATCCTCGCCATTAGCTTCCAGATCTTGCTCACGACTTAATCTCCGTCGCTTTGCTGGAACGTTGGATGTCGCAGCAGGTGAATCGATGTCTTCAAGATCGCGATTTCTGGGCACTGGATAGCCATTCTTCTCTGCTTCCGGCTGCAAGTTATTGTAGCTATCCATTTCTGAAATGAACCGAAGCGCTCTTGAAAGTGGTGAGTTCAAAAAGCCACGGCCTTGCGGGGAACAGGCAGAAAGTGCCCGTGCGCATGATCTCAGAAACAAAGAAATTTGGTGAAAACGCTGTTCAACACATTCGACACCGTGAGTTTCCAATTTTTTTTCTTCTCTTAATGCATATTGTCGATGGATATTTATGCTTTAAAGTATACATACTTTTATGCACATTAAAGTATGCTGCCCGTTGCTATGTCCTTTGAACTATTGATACGGCATTTAATCGAATGATGATATCCCATTCCAGGATATTGGGCCGCTTTACATCTCAGTACCTTGAACATGCTTGATGACGATACACAAACTTTCGCGTTTGATTATCGCCTTAGGATGCATGAAAATTGAAAGTACTTACCTTTTAAGCCACCAGGCATTGGGGAAAAGAGGCTGCGATTTGCTGAGTGACCCAATGCATTCAAGAACCAACTTCTTTTCTCAGCGATGCCAGCACCACTCGTTTCACCAGCCGAACGAGACTACATTACGCAGGGCATTGAAGCCGACTGTCGAGCCGATGGCCGTGGACGTCTTGAATACCGACACCTTATTCTGGAGACCGGCATACTATCACAAGCTAGTGGCAGTGCGCGCTGTCGCTTAGGTGACAGCGACGTATTGGTCGGCATCAAGGTTGAGATTGGAGAGATCGAGAGTGGACAACCCAACCAAGGACGCGTCGTATGCAACGTCGAATGGTAAACCTTACAAATATCAGCAAGGTCTTCGCGCTTTGACTTACTACTGAACAACTTTGCAGTTCCCCGAGTGCTTCTCAGCAGTTCGAAGGTCGCGGTGCAGACGAACTCAACAATAGCCTGACACTTGCTCTAGAACGCCTATTCTGTGGACCTCAGAGTGGATTGGATTTGGAAAAACTATGCATTATCCCAAGTCAACAATGTTGGGTCATCTACATCGATGCTATGGTAAATCATTGAATTTTATGCCCTAAAAATCTGGAACTAGAAAACTTATGCTCGAGTATTTGCTACTAGGTGATGGACTGCGCCGGAAACTTGTTAGATTGTATTGTAATGACCGCCAGAGCAGCTTTGTTTGATACACGCATCCCAAAAACCGAGATACACGACGTTGGCGATGGTGAATACGAGTTTGAAGTAGTAGACGATGTCGAAGACGCAGACCCGGTTGCAGGTTGGGATCTGTCTCCTGTGTATGTAACTCTGTATAAAGTAAGGAGAAAATGGTACTTATCAGGTTTTCCGTTACTTTGAAATTGACACTATTGTAAAAATAAACAGGTTGGCAACAGATATATCATAGATCCAAGCATTCTTGAAGAATTATGCTCGCAAGTCACTCTAACTGTTGGTGTGAATAAGAATGGAACTGTTTGTGGTGTACAGAAAGGCGGAGGAGGAAGCATTGACCCAAGTTTGATGACAGAAATGATCCAGGTAACTCATTTGTCTCACAATATAATTGAGATAGGAGATACTAACGGATAACTCTGATTGTTACAGACTGCAACAACTCTTGGACAGTCACTGATTGAACAGTTGGACAGAAAATTGAAAGAAGATGACAAGCTTGTACAGGAGAAGCGGATGGCAGGCGAACAAGTTGGAAAACTGGGATTCTTTGCAGCTGTCTAAACATTATTATTCACTCGTCAAGGTCTTTCTTTCTCTTTTGTTTGCATTGCATGTAAAATGATTCATTTAAACCTCCTCGCTCCCTTTATTCATTTTTCCTCGCAGCTGCTGCTTCGCGCTCGCGCTTGCGCAAGGCACGTTGTCGGATATCCTTTTGGATAGCTTGATTATCTGGGTCAGCACATTGTATAAATCTAAAAATATGAAATGCATGTGACATACCGTAATTCTGGTTGATCCAAAAGTTTGTACCAAAAAGGTTTGCAATGAACCAGTTGGCAATACCGTGGCTGGGATAGGCTGTTGAAGTGTAAGGAACTTGAGCACCGCATGGGAGGCCAATCTTGTTCAAGACGCTGGCGACGTATGGCTTGGGCAGAGGAATTAAGAAGCTTGGCTTTCGAATCTTGCTCATAGCCGAAACGACAAAGTAGGTGTTTACGTTTTGAACAACGATGCCCTGGTCGGCAACTTCCTTGCCCAAAGCCTGAGACCACGTAGACAAGAAAGCTTTACCACCAGAGTAGACGGAAAGGTAAGGAGTAGGTACCATGCCTGCAAAAGAACCAAGGTTGAGAATGAGGCCAGAACGGCTAATTAAAGGCAAGTTCAGTAAAAAGGGAATCAAGATTGCCATAAATATACGCAAACGTACTTGGAACGCATTTGAGGCAAGACAAGCTTTGTCATCCTAAGAGCACCCTTAATGTTTACTTCCACAATATCTGCAATGACCTTATCGCTTTCTTCGTCAAAAGGTGTTGGGATGTCGTGGTTAGTTCCAACGTTGTTGACAAGTACGCCGACGCGCACGCTGTTGATGAGTTCGCCCAGTCGAGCAAAGTCTTGGTCATCGCCCTTTGTAAAGTCCATAGCAAACGTCTTTGTCTGCACTCCATATGCTCCCTCTAGATGAACGCGATTGATGAGAGCTTATTCGGCAATTAAAGCTTACGGGCATTGATGCACACCTATATCCTTTGCAATAGCTTCCAATTTCGATGCAGTTCGAGATACCAGCAGCACATTAAACTTCTTTTTGGCTAATTGCTGGGCGAACTCTTTGCCAATGCCGTCTGACGCGCCAGTAATGACTAGAGATAATGATGGATGTACATGTTTAGACTCGATTGGTTACCATATCCACACCGTTGCTACTTTGTACCTGCCCAGGCACCGCTTCCAGCTCCAAACTTCTTGAGCTGTTTGTCACATTGTGAGCTTTTGTAAATGAATAGGACCCGAGATGTTTGCTGGTTACCGGAATGCCGCTAAAGACGTAAACCTCGAGAAGAGTTCTCAAGAAACTGAAGGCCTTAAATCCAAGGAAAGCTGCACCCACTGCTGCAAAAGCAACTGTGGCGGTAAACACCCTGCAGTCAGTTGCAACCAGGTCCTTGACTTGCTCCATTCTGTTGATGACGGTAGGAAGAGCAATATAAAAACAAATCCCGCGCGCGCGCACTTTTGTTGTCAAGCATTTTCAGCACACGCTTCAACCCAAGGTTTGGGGGAATAGAAAGAGTTTTATTTATTTGGCAGCTCCACTAGCACGCCACTCACCAAGAATAAGACTGATAATCTCATCCAAACCTACACCATTCTTGACCTGTGCAAAGACCGTAGGGCCATTTCCTCTGCAACAATGTTAGAAAAACAGGTTCACCCGCCGCTCCTTTCTGGCTATCTTACCTCATCTTCTTTGCATCTCGTGCCATAACATCCAAATCCGCACCAACAATAGGAGCAAGATCGGTTTTATTGATGACCAAAAGGTCGCTCTGAGTGATACCGGGTCCTGCAAGCAAAGGTGTCAAAAATAAATTGATTAAAGGTTCATGTGATCGGAACTTGCCTCCTTTTCTAGGCACCTTGTCGCCACCAGCAACATCAATCACATAGATAATATAATCGGCTACAAAGTGTTATTGTTAGTAAAGGTCTCTGTTTACCTTCACAAGAACCTCGCTCTCTTGCGATCGGATCAAATGATCGTGAAGATTTGCTTACCCAACTCGCGACTAATCAAAAAGAATTAACTCGATCAGCCCCTCTCGTTCAACATATGTTCATCCCATAAACCTGCTCTTTACCTGTAATTGGCAGCCAAGTTATCACCTCCTGATTCGATAAGCAATAACTGTGTGTCAAACTTTGCATGTAGAATTTCGAGAGCGTTCAAGTTGGCAGAGACATCCTCACTGTGAATTTTTCAGTGTCAATAATCGGAGCAAACGAGGGGAAAACCGGCTGCCCGACCCTACCGAATAGCCTACGAGATAAGATAAGCTATTTTTGCTCTCATCTAGGATTGCAAAGATACTTTACTGCATGAGGACATCCACCAGTCTCAATAGCCATTATCCTTTCCTCTGGCAAAGCTTTGTTTCTCACCAAGAATTCTGTGTCCTCCCTTGTGAAAATATCGTTGGTGACTGCTGCAATCGAGTACTGGTCACGAAGACGTTGGCAAAGGGCCAACATCAGCGCAGTTTTGCCGGAACCAACGGGTCTGCAAATAACAACGCGCGCTCACTAAGATCTTGTCTAGTTTCTCACGGCTATTAGCTTCAGCTTACCCTCCGATGCCCACAGTAAATGCTCGTTCAGACCAGTCGCGGTTCGTGTATCTTGGCTTTTCGCGTTCCTCGTACAAACCGGGATGGTCGAGTTGCTCGTGGGTGTGGCCGTGTTCATGCGCGTCGTGAGAGTGGGAATGTGTGGCGCCCGTACCGTGATCATGCGAGTGGGCTGAAACCGTCGAGGATGAGTTGCTCAAATCAAAGCGGCAGGTTTCGTTGTTGTTGTTGGACATGTTTGTTTTGACGGAACAGGGAAAAAAGAAGCGACAGATGGAATCAACCGAGCAACAGGCACTCTATATATTCCCAGCATTTCGTGTAACCATCGTTCCCCAAACTTGGCTACACCTTCAATGTGCTCCCCCCTCCTTTACCTATCATGAAACTTGCTAAAGCCATGGAATGGTCACATCACTGATCAAGAGAATTGATAGAGTATAAACCACTGCATATATGCTCCATACACGACATAGAATAAAAAATAAATAATACATTACACCATAGATCTCTAAACTTGTAAGGAAAAGAGAGACAAATTTTTGATTCACACAAATCAAGCGCCAGTAGTGAAAACGTCGGTGCGAGCGGCATAGGAAAGACGACCACCCATTGGATCAATGAAGCTACCCAATGCATCTGGATACTTGCTTATTCTCATAGGATCCTGCTGAAATGCCTTGACTCCCGCGTTGTCCTGGAGGGATCCAGGAGTGATGATACTTGTAGTATTTCCACTACGCGCGTTCATGCTTGGTTCGCAGTATACTGTCGATGATTTCTTGAGTTTGCGTAAGAACGCAAAGTTGACCATTTCTGAAGAATTGAAGGAAAAAAGAAAGGAAACAAGCAAAAGAAGAAGAGCGATACTTCAGTGATCTGGGTGTGGATACATGTGGGGGTTTTCTGCGGGTCAATGCTTTATGACTTCAGATGATCCATCTGAAGTCAGGCGCGGCGCGGATGCATCTCTCTCTATCATAATGCGTCATTGACATACAAAATAAGCAAGAAGATGATGAAAACGATGTAAAAATTTCTATTTGCAGATGAAAGAAAAAAAACGATAAGTCTTCAAAGGTTTACGTGTACAAATAGTAGCAAGCAGGCATCTAATCAATATCCATGTCATCCTTCTTAGCCTCAGGTTCCTTCTCAGCGGGTTCTTCCTTCTTTTCCTCTTCATTGTTCTTGTTGTCACCCTCTTTGTCACCCTCTGACATGGGAGTATCTGCTGAGGGTTCGGCGGGCTTGGGTGCAGGCTTGGGCTTGTTCAAGATGGGTGTAGCATAGGCAATGACGGCATTTTCTTCTTGTGCAATGTCGCGGCTAAGAACGACAGGAGTGTCATACTTGGGAACCTTCTCCTGCTTGGCAAGCATATCATCCAACCAGCGGCGAGCACGGTCGCAGCGGTCGACAATATCTTGCTTCTCTTGGGCAGGAATGTGCGAGTATTTTTCATCAGTGCTCATAGCTTCTTCAGTGAGACGTTGAAGAGTAGCACGGAGGGATCGTTCGGCGACGGGGCGCTCTTCTGCTTCGCGGTATCGCTCAACGACGGGATTACCAACCTTCTTGAGCTCGGCAAGCTTGTCAACATATACAGACTTGGGCTGGTCGTCACCTTCATCGTAGATCCAGTCAACAACGGCATTCAGATCAGCGACAAACTTATCCTTGATAGAGGGATCAATGTATTCGCCGTAAGCGCCTTCAATCTTGTCGCGCATTTCGTAGCCGTACTCTTCAAGAGCATTCTTTGCGGCTTCAGTGGCAAAGATGAGTTTGTCATTGGCGGCCATCTGGCTTTCGCGCTCAGCGTATTGATCAAGGATGGTTCGGTTCAAAGCAGTGGTTCCAGAAACAACGGGCAAATCAGCCTTCTTGACAAGCTTCTTGACCTTCTTGACTTCCTTTTCACCTTCCTTGTTGGTGACCTCTTCTTCAACTTCCTTTTCTTCAACAATGTAGGCCGATTCAACGGACAAAATGCCGTGAATGTTGAGTCTGACCTTGACCTTGACTTCAACAGGTTGGTCATTGACAGGTTCGACGTTCTTGATGTTGAATTGGCCAATCCAGGGGTTGATACCACGGGGAAGTTCATCGGGGTAGGCATAGACAGCTTCCAAGGTGAAAGGTTCTTTGCGCATAAAGGTCAAGATCTTGGTGGAAGGAATAGCGTTGTTGCGGTCAAATACGACAATTTCGGTTTCCTCTTCTTCGGGAGTAGGAGCCCACTGGAGCTTAATGGGGTAGCTGCAGATATCGTTGACCTTAAAGTCACGGACCTTGAAGACAGGAGAAAGCATAGCGCACTGAAGAGCAGCACCGCGAGCAATGGCTTCATCCTGGTTGAGAGTGGTGGAGATAGGCTTGCCAACAACGTCAGAGATAGTCTTCTTGATGGCAGGGATACGAGTAGTGCCACCAACAATTTCAACGGCATCAATTTCTTCAGGCTTCAAACCAGCGTTTTCCAAAGCCTTGTTGATAGTATCGGCAGTGCGGCCAAACAAGTGGGAAGCCCATTCCTCAAAGTCAGAACGGTTGACAACGGTGGCCACGTCGCGGTCTTCCATGATAGATTCAATGTTGACAGGAGCTTGAGGGTTGGCAGACAAGACACGCTTGCAACGCTCAGCAGCAACGCGGAGACGAAGGATAGCCTTCTTGTTGCTGTAAACGTCAATCTTGTACTTTTCTTTGAATTCAGCAGCGAGCTTGTCCATAATGACCTGGTCAAAGTCGCGACCACCAAAGTGCAAGTCGTAAGCAGAGCCGCGGACCTTGAGCTGGCCCTTGAGGAAGGAAACGACAGAAACGGAGTAGTCAGAGTGGCCGATATCAACAAATACAACGTTTCTAGGCTTGTCCTCAGGCAAGTCGAGCTTAGTGATACCGTAGCCAAGTGCAGCGGCAGTGAGGTCATTGACAAGACGCAAGCAGTTGAGACCAGCAATTTCTGATGCGCTCAAAACAGCACGGCGTTGAGTCTCGGTAAACCAGCCAGGAACAGTGATAACGCAGTCAGAAACAGGAATCTGCAGTTCGTGAGCAGCTGTATCTCTCAATTTGCCCAAGTACATTGCCAATAACTGGACGTTGGAGAAGCATTGCTCTTCACCAAGGTAGTTGACCTAAAAGCAGATTGGGCAAACGTCAAAACATTATTCCCCGTCTCCCTGCGAATCGTGTCACGGTTTCAACTTGCCTTGACACCAGCTTGTCCATCAACCTCGACAATCTCGACAGGGGTCAAATTCTTTTCAACTTCCTGAATTTCGGGATCGTTGAAGGTTCGTCCAACAAGACGCTTCAAGTTGCCGACAGTGTTCTTAAAGTTGCTGACTTCTTGGGTCTTTGCAGCCTCACCGAGATAACGTTGCTTGAAACCGAACGAAACCAAGGAGCTATATTGCGACGTTAGCGTAACGTCGGCTCTGAGTCGCTTGTAGTTGCACTTACGGAGTCGCGCGGTTGGAGACTTCATTGCACACGACATCGATACCGCGATTTCTAGCGACGGCGATAACTGATTGAAGATTTCCTAGATCAAAACCCTAATTCATGCATATTGTCAGACCAGCGATCGAAATTGCGGCCGTTGCAATGCGCAAGGATGACTTACCACTACCGACATTTTGCAAAGGTTGAAGACAAAGAGACTGCTGGAAAGTGCTTCCAAAATTTTTTTGGTCTCCCGCGACTAACGCAGCGGCGATTTCTTGAAGGTTCCTCAAAGTTCTCGATCCCGCAGTTTGAATACGCAAACCATTGGCAATCGGCTATTGGCACTTCTGGCGGATCCGGTGCTTTTGGTTCCATCAGGTGCTACAATTGCTGAAAGATTTCTTTCTTTTCCGATTTCGCTATATCCTTTTTACCAACTTCCACTACATTTAAAATTGAATCATCGTAACCATAGCAAATCCTAAGCAGCATATTAGTTTGATTCTATGCAATCACTTGGAAGCGTCATCAGGGCACCAAAGTCAAAAAGGAAATGCGTCCTTGTTGGTAGCCATCAGAGTTGTCAGGCCGTTACCATTGCGTCACTTTCACCACCGCCTTGAGGTACATAACCACTTTTCAGAAGCTCCCGGTTTCCCAGGTGAGGAAGCAGGGCTGCCATGACAGAGTTTCTCTTTCTTTTGATAGCGTTTTTGCTCGATCACGGCGTGGCGGCCCTTGGTGCTGAGTAGCACGAACGCTGCATGTCAACGGGTACCTGGGACGACGGCATGGGCAGCCACACAGTCTGAAACCGGTGTGCTGCATGAAAAAAATTCTTCTGGTGTCCCTCATTCAGTTTTTGTGTTCCAAAACAACGAAATTGCCTCACAATTTTTTCAAATCTTGGATCCATATGATATAGAGAATATTCTTTGTGGCTACTGCTTTATCAGTTGTATATGCTTGTTGGCTCGAAAATCCTGTTATGGCAAGAGAAGAAAAGCAGTGATGCAGACTCCGCCTAGGAGGTGGAGTCATATCATCGCGCCCGGTGGCGGGCTTCGCTTTTCTCTTCCTTGTCTGCAATCCTTTTTCCACACGGCAAGCAGTGACAAAAACAGCCTAGATTAGGTGCACAAATGCGTCAAGAAGATTACCCTCCTGGAACTATTGTGTTTGCAAAGCTAAGAGGCTACCCCTGGTGGCCGGCCAGAGTAAGTAGAAGCGACCTTGTCCTTTTCCTCCCGGAGCGAGTCTGTTGTTTGGGTCCGTCTTTTGCTACCCGGAACACCCTCGTCAATCTCGCAGTAGGTGGAAAAGGAGTCAACGTCATTTGCTCCTCCACCTTTTACATTCCGTTTACTCACACTTTTCTTCTACAAAGGTCGAAGATGACAAGGACATTCCTGCAAGGATTTTGGAACAAAGGACCAACAAGACGAAAGGACCACAGTGGACTGTATATTTCTTTGGTTCAAAGGATTAGTAAGTATCAACCTGTTGTCAAATCTCGATCGGTCATGGAATGGATTGGGCAACTGGGTTACTGGAACGCGACTCCCGGCCGCGCTGGTATCGACGTGGGAAGCGAGCACTGTTGTACCGAGGACGCGCCCAAAAGGAATCCTGTGGCTACGAGAAGTACGATGGTGATCAAGTGAACATGTACTGAGCTGCTTTCTTTGTCTAGTGGATTTTTTGGACCAGAGTCGATCAGACCCTTCGATCGAGAGCTTGTGGAAAAGGAGCTGAAGGCCAAGAAATTCAAAACCAAGGAACTGGAGAAAGCTGTGCGTCAAGCCCTGAATCCTGAAGAAGCAGATGAGGATGAAGAAAGCGAAGAGGAAGAGGAAGCATCAGAAGAAGAACAAGAGCCCCGCAAACCTGCTCGCAGCCGGGCTAATAGAAGACGAGGAAGCGCATCAGATACAAAGAAGAAGGCAACATCGTCTGCTGGAAGGAGATCAAAGGCAACTGCAAACGGAAATGAGGAACACTCTGAAGAAAATGAAGATGCACAGCAAGCATCCAAAGTCAAGAGACGCTCTCGCAAGCTTGATGACGAGGAAAAGGAGTCCGAAGTAACACATGATACCAACAGAAAGAGACGGGTAAGTATAAGAAGAGAGAAGATACGTCAGTCGTGTACAAATTTACTTATGTTGTCGTTAGCGCAAGTCTGAATCTGTTGAAAAGGAGGATAGTCCTGCAGTTAATCGCAACGCCGAAACGGCCACAGAACCTGAAGCCAGTAGCGGAAAGATGAAGGCGCAATCCGAAGACACAAAGCAATCATTGGAGTACAAAAAGGAGTATCAGAAGCTTTACCGCCTGCGACACGCCTTACAGAAATTGGTTTACAACAAGGCACCGGTATGGAACTGAAGGGGGAGTGTCATTTACAAACGTATTTCTGACGTGAATGTTTTGCTGTTAACAGGGTGAGATTCCAAAGAAGGACTATCCGATTATATCCAAACTCTTGAGAGATGTGGAGAAATATCCAATGACGGCTAATCTGTTGCGGGTTAGTAGCATAGTTCGATAAGAGGCGATATACCCTTCTCACAAAGCCATCTTAGGATACCAAAGTCGGCAAAGTAGTCAAATCTGCGTGCGCCTATCCTTACGAAGATGATACAGAGCATCACATTCTGGAACGCTGCCAGCAGCTGATGAACAAGTGGAAGGAACAGTTCCGCCCCCAGTCTGAAAATGGCAAGCCAGTAGACGCTGCAAAGACTCAAAAGGAAGCAACTCCCACGAGCGAGGATACCGTGACGAAGGAGAAGGAAAACACGGCAGTGGATGTCAAGGACGAACCTGCTAAGGAAGATGTAGTCATGCAAGAAGCGCAAGAACACCCTGCTAAGCAGGAAGCTGTGAAGCAGGAAACAGTGACAGCAATGGATGCCACCAACGATGCTATTGCAGCCGAAAGCAAGGAACTGATACCACCATGTCGTAGTCAAACGCAGTGCATATACTACTTTTGAAAGTTTATGTGATGTCTGTTTGTTTGAACGTTTCAGCTGTATTTTCTCTTCTTTCTTCTTTTCTCCCTTTGATTTTTTTTAAATGTCAATTCAACAAAGAGTTTAAAATTCATGAAACGAAAAGGTTATCGATTTATTCGATTTATTTTATACTTTCTC
Organism: Rhizomucor miehei CAU432; assembly: GCA_000611695.1. Lineage (NCBI taxonomy): Eukaryota > Fungi > Mucoromycota > Mucoromycetes > Mucorales > Lichtheimiaceae > Rhizomucor > Rhizomucor miehei. Next base: position 234,146 of record KK100202.1, on the reverse strand, counting down.
TTTTTCTCGCAAACAACGATGCGGAAGATTCGTAGTAGGGGAAGCATGGGAAGCATGGGAAGCATTGTCTCGAAACGGAATTCTTGCCGAACTCCCCCAATCGAGTTGGTGTCTAGCGTGTCACATGCCCTTTGAAACCTTGAATTGCTAGGCAGTACATGGAGCTGAAATGCGGTGCGGATGAGCCATTGGAACATACAATAAACGTATCAAATCGAGAAGTGAAAATTACGTTTCATTGCACTATGCATATCAGACCGAAAGAGCTGTGGGAGAGACCACGTGCTGTGGACAAACGCGATGATGCTTTTGTTTGTGGCAAAAAAGAGAATACTAACTTCTCTCGTTGTTTCTTTTTCCCTAGATATTTCTTTTGCATTCTCCCAGAGGGACACACACACTCATAATGACAGTCCCTGCGAGCCTATTTCGTCTGCTTCTTTGCAATTCCCGACTAGGTCTATCCCATCCTATTTGGATTATGGCTACTACAAAATGTATCGCGCACATTTTAGATCAGCTTACAGTGCAGGCCGCACCTGTTGACAATGAAAATCTTCCTCGTGCAGAACAGGCGTTTTGTATCTCCCAGATAGTGCCATTATCGTAGATAAAAAGAAGGAAAAAATGCAAAGAAGAAGCTATCTAAGCCGATGACTGAAAATAAGTTTGACGTTTTCGGCAGACGATGGGTACAACCTATCTATTCAAGGAGTTCTTGGCGCCATCGTTATCATCTTGGCTGCCCTTGGCTTATGGCTGCGTGGCCACTACGATTATGCTAGTGGTTCTCGATGTCGCGCCCTCGTAGGCTTCATCACATTAGGTTTCGTAGGTTGGGTGCTGTTGGCGAACTTTGAACCAGAGGGGACATACGGTACAAACCGATGGACTATCTATCTTGTCGTTCCTTTTGTATGCGGAATTCTCGGTGCATTGGTTACGCCATGCACCTTGCACTTGTACCTCTTACTCCTCGGAGGACTCGGTGGGCTTGCTGCAGGACTCTGGGTCCTTGGATGGCGCGACAACCTGAGCATCCAGTCCGATTGGGGTCGTGCAGTATTGCTAGTTCTACTATGCCTCGTGGGCTGTATGCTTGCTGGAGTTGATCAGTTCTTCCACGTTATGGGCGCTTCCTTGACTGGAAGTTACATGCTAATACTTGCGCTGGATATATTTCTTCATACCGGCTTCACTTACTGTTTTCTCACAACCCTGGATGCCAATCCTCATCATGGTAACGATGATTTACCTCCTACAGAAAGTACAGACTTTTCTGATATGAGAATTGCATCATAGACTACACATACCATACAACTCGTGAGATCTATATAATTCAAGGGGTTCTAATCGTGGCTTTTATAGTAGGGTTTATAGTCCAGATGTGGTCTAGGGTAAGTTTACCGCACGAAAATGGTGATCATTGCTAACAATTCAACACAGAACATTTACGATCAACACATGTACTACTATCCTAACAACAAAGCTCATTGGCCTGCTTATTTGTGGCCTGCTCCTAATTCTTCTCGCTGGATCCCTTGGAGACGTCCAGTTGCAGCATGATATCAGTAGCTATCGTTTGCTAAAACGTCTATGTATATATAATATTATAACTTGTTGACACATTGCCTGTAGATCTTTCCACAGGCAGCAATTCTTAGGAATGTAATTTGTAATGGACTGTAGCTTGCATTTTGCTGAAGTTATACATCTAGTAACGTGATGCAAAGTACTATAGTTTTGAGCTGTTGCTTCCGTGTCGATATTGTCAGCAAATGAAAGGGTTATGCATCTCTCGTCATTGGTTAAAAACGGATTTAGTGGACGCTATATACTGACATGTAGCTGCAGACATCCTGAGCCTCGGATGCGCAAAGCCGACAAATTACATACCCGCACATTATTAACCCAATTTTCAATTAACAAAAGATTCTGCATCGATGGTAACTGTAACAATTTTCGTGCATCAAGCAGAAAGCATACAAGAATAGAGCTACGAGAAACAGATTATTTGTTGCTACCATCGTATATGAGATAGCACAGACGGTTCTTAGCACCTATATTCTTCTCGTCGAAAATACCTATCTCGCTGACATACTCATCCGCACCATGTATATCAAGACATCTTCTCCATTTTTTGCATATTGCAGGTATTCGTTATCTGTGCTTAAACAGTAGAAAGCGACACCTGTTCTGGATGAATCCTGATCATGAGGATGACTGATAAATTAACTTTAGGTCGCTGGGCTGAGTGTTTTCGCGAAACTTAGTTTGTGATCTGTGTCAACCTTGCTATAATTATGTATGGTGGTATTTCCATATATGTCTTCGGGTTTTTCTCCTTGATCAAATCATTCAAGGTTCGTGCTCAAGGAAAAGGTCACAACACATAGATACAAAGGCGCATACTTATCCATTTATCAAAGTTAAAGATAATCGACGAAAGAAACGTAACGCGTTCAGAATGGGTTTTTCTTCACTCGAGAGGCCTTGCGAACAAACACTTTTTTCTAGCCCTTTCAAAATAACTCTGAACTTAGCTGTGCGTTCACCTCTGCTTCAAGTCCTAGAGAACTTAGCGATGGAATCGAGGTATATCATTTTCATGTTTGCTAGCAGCAGAGCGACCTAGCATCAAACTACGCAATAGAGTCCAGTAACTGTTCTTGGTGGAGAAGAACATGAATACTTTTCTCAGAATAAATATCCAATTATGCATCAAGCAAGCGCTGGAATCAGCCTCTATTTTGAGGAGTCAGCAAGTCAAGAACGAATCGACGAGTCGTCTCCGGCAGAGAACAAGGAAGATGATCCCGAGAAAAAGCAAAACGACGACGCTGAAGAAGCGCCAGATGCTATCCAAACAGAGGTCGTAAACATGTCAGAAGGCAATGTTTTTGTTCAATATTATTAATTTAGAGGCTCAGCATTCGACGGTCCACAAAATCGATAAGCACAAGAAAAAGTGTTCCCATTGTGGGACGATCTCAACTCCCACGTGGAGACGTTCACAAGATGGCAAAATGTTCTGCAGTGCGTGTCAACTGTAGTAAGTAAGAACCCTTCTGACGTCGTTCATTTCACTAATTCTTTGATGTTTTTAGTATGAAATACAATAAGGTACCGCGACGCAAGATTATCAAGAATGGCAGGGCAATTCTACTGCGGAAGACATCCCGGCTATAGAAGGAGTTAGCTTGCTCTGTTTGCGGTAGCAAAGACCTGTTTTTGTATTACGAAGTGCACCGTGTCCAGGACTCGACTGTAACCTATGTCTGTAAGTTCCACAATCTGCAGGCGAGTATGCTTTAAAGTTGAACTGATCTTATATATTTTTTTCGATAAAGGCGATGAATGTTATCTTAAAAATGGTTGACATTTTCCCATCTGGTAGCCCTGCTTGCATATTTAGGGTATCGAATTTTTTTTGTGCAATGATCGTATATTCATGGGCTACCCAACCTTGTAAATTTTACCAATGCTCATCTTTGTACAATGATGCTGCTTACAATTACTATGATAACCTGCAAATATAATTCTGCAGTTCTTATTCGGATGCCAAAGGATCCCACATATGATCTGGTATGGAGATGACAATTTCGGTTGTGTTTTCAATCTTAAGCTGTCAAACCAAACTATTAAGGGCGCATATTCTTAAAATGACTTGCAGTTTATAGCACTATAAAAGTGGTTGCCTACAGAACACAAAACTTGAACAAAACCATTCGGGTATGAAATTCCTTTGCACTATCATTGCTGCTGCCGCTACTTTTTCCAGTGTCGTCTTGGCAGACCGTCTTGCACATTTAAAAGGTGCACCAAGCGCCGCCGATGTCAAGGAACGCATTGCACCTCCTCAAGGTGCTTCCCTTTACGATGTCTGGTACGCTAAAGGCAACCGCATCTATCAATGCAACCCCGAGCGTACTGGTTTCCAGCACTGGTACAATGTTCAAACTCATGCTTTCTTGTACCCTACTGATGGCGAAGAACCTCCATATGATAAAGCTGGAAGAGAAATTGGACAGCTTGCTGCTATGCCCTTGAATGCGAGCCAGCAAATGTAAGTTTTGTAGCATTGGAATACTACTACCGCTTGGAACACTAACTTGTTTACTACAGGGCTGACCCGATGGATACTATCCCTGTTATTTACTACTATCCTGATGGTTCTTGGGCTGGATCAAGCCATCCTCTTGCTACGACTACCAAGGAACCCGGACGAGCCGAGCATGGAGATGCAACCAACTTGGATGACCACTTAGAACCTGTCGTGTACACATCTGAAGACGGTTATCTGTCCCACGCAAAATACATTGTGCGTCTCAACTCTATTGACGGTGCTGTTCCTCCTGCAAGCGAATGCACAACCAAGGGTATGGCTGTCAACAAGCCATTCACCGCATACTTTATGGTCTACACCGACCCTGAAGGCATGCAAAAACTGGCCAAAGAAAGAATTGAGTGGAATCGAATGGTCCAAGAATACAAACCTTCTTTTTAAAAATATTGTACAGCATATCTACTTTGGTTTCCCATTTTTTTGGAAACTCTTTCGAATAAACACGATTAAACTTATACCAAGCAAGCATGACCGTTACGCGGTGTTTGTCGCGCTCTACGCGTTTCTGAATTTTTGAAAGGCGCGTCAATCCAATTCACCAGAGGAGACTCCTTCCCTGCGTTAATCACGAACAGAAATGTCTGAACGATCTACACGAAGGAGACGGCAAAGAAATACGGTTGCCAGGTATTTACAACCTCTTAAACATGGCTCTAAACCCTGTCTCATGTCTGTAACTACAGCAACGTCCACTATGTTGGTTACGTTGAAGACGAGGAATCAGTTGAAGCGATCATGAAGAAATTTGAGGAGCTCGAACGGATTCAAAAAGAATGGAACAAAGAGAATACCCAAAACAAGGAAAATGAAGGAGGGGACAATGGCGGCAAACAAGATACACAGGCGGAACCACAGCCTTTGACTGAAGAGCAGCTACAAGAGGTATTCAAACGCACTTCGGCATTCACTGTAAAAAGTGCGACCATGGACGTCGACGGCGATGATATGGATGCTCTGGAACTCTGGCAAATTGAGTTTCAGGATGGCAACACTGACGAAATATTTGAAGAAGAGTATGTTATTCTTCCATGGTCAAGCATGATACATATATTTACATTATCCTTTCCAGTGATTATGTACATGTGGATGATGACTTTTGGGACCAAGAGTTTGGCGAAAGTCCACGGCCTAAAAGAGGTCGTCGTGCTCTAGGTGCTTCACGAGAAAGATCGACAGGCATCAAGCGAGGTGTAGATAGAGAGAGTATCTTGGCACGATACAAAATTATGCAAGTTCAAGTCCAGGACAGGAACGGAAATTACTTTATGATCAAGAAGAAAGTCAGGTAAGTTGCTAGCGTCAATGCTGATAATTGTAAAGTCTTTCTCATATAAATTTCGGAATAGTGCTATCGACCCCAGCTTGCCTACGTACGTCAAAATTCCAGGAAGGCCTATACCACGATCATGGGCACACACGATACTGCAGCTGCCAGAAGCAAAACCTGCAAAGACTCCATGTGGATCACATTATCACGAAGTAGACGATATATTGTCATTGGATTTGAAGCAGTTTGGCACGTCTTTTACCGCTGTATACATGGATCCGCCTTTGCTGCTGCCAGATGAAGAGCCAACTCCAGGAAAAATTTCCATTGATGATTTGGTGAATATTTAGCTAGATACGAAAACGAGGAGCATTTTCTTATATTCTGACCGGTTTTGCTCTAGTCACGACTGAATATACCTGATATTGTTCCATTCGGCTTTCTGTTTATATGGCTGGAGAAGGAGTGGTTGCAGAGAATTGTCCAAATTGCTGCCGGCTGGGGATTTAAATATGTCGAAAACTTTTGCTGGATCAAAAAGAATATTAACAATCAAATACACAAAGGACCCTATCGATACTTTAACAAAAGCAAGCTTTCCCTCCTTATATTCCGAAAGGTGACTACATTCTACGTGGAATAAGGAAAATAAGTTTCTGACCCTTTGCTTTGCAGGATGGAGATATCGAACTTCGACATCAGCGAAATCCTGACTGTGTTTTTGACTTTATAAAGCCAATGCTACCAGGTAAGGAACAGCCTTAATTTAGCTGACATTTAGCGGTGAATATACTCACGGTAAAAATAGGCGAGGTAACAGAGTCGAAGCCTCCTTTTGTATACGAAGTTATCGAGACATTGCTACCCACCGCAGTGTACCATCCTGAAAAGAACCCAGATGGTAAAGGTCTTTTGGAACTGTAGGTAATCAATGAAAACCCCTATATGCAGAATCTCTAAATTGGCTGCATTGTAGATGGGCAAAGAAAGGTCAGCGAAGAACAGGCTGGACGACGGTTTTGGAGAAGCATTGAAAGCAATAAAAAGAGTGACAAATAGTTCTCTGCATCCTCGTTGTAACTTCAGCTTGTATGCAATATTTCAAATGATTTTCATAACTTGCCACACTTGTAATGATCGCAATAGAACGTGCAGAGAGGCTTAAAAGAAGATTTTGGGAGAAGTGTAATCTATTTTTAGAGGCTTTGATGGCGCAATAACCGCATATGGAAATAAAGGATCGACAAACCTTGAAGGCCATCAAAGTCGTCGATCACTTTACGTCGATCTTTCAGAAGATAGAGACAAGCAGAGCTAAAATATGCATCGGATAGCATTAATTGAAATCATACAAGCATGAAGAAGAAGCTAGACGATCCAATTGTGGTCGAAAGGAAAGAAAAGGAGTTTGTGGCGAAGGTTGCCAGAAAAGAGGGTTGCCTAAAATAGAAAGGCTTCGGCCAGCTGCAGGGTAAAACGGGAACACGAAGCAACAGCAAAAGCTTGCCCCGCTTTGTTAGGCCGAACTTTTCCTTTGCTTGTTCAACACAGCAACAAAACGATGAAGTCCTGGCTAGGTTCAAGGGCGTGGTTGCTAGCTCTTGTCTTTTTGTTCTTCATTGCAAACTTAATCTTTTGGACCTATAACCCACGCGACAACTGCGATCGACATGGCAACTGTTCACCAGAGATGCATAACGTAGGATTCGAGTTATGACACTCGTTGTCGCAGATGCTCATAGATCTCGTAACAGGAACATCATCACCCGGCAGGGCCAGAAGTAGCTGCTCCACCGCCACCACCTCCTCCTCCACCGCCACCTCCACCTCCACCAGCTGTGCCCGTCCCTCCACCTCCTCCACCTCCACCTGCAGAAGCAAAGCTGTATGGACCTGTTCAACTCAATATTCAACCGATCAGAGCTCCCAAAACTTACATACCTGGTATGCTAGTCGATTTTGTCATGTATTTATTAGTAACTAATGCAGCGGCTAGCAAACCATCCTCCTTCCGCCAAGAGCCTCGAAATCATCGCGCCTACAGCTGGCAAGACAACCATGCGCCTTGTGAATGGCGATACCTTGACTTACGCTGGAGTGGACAATCCATGGCAATTTGGTGTCGTAAGTCGTTAAATCAGGAATTAGTGCGAGAAAAACGATTTTGCCTAACTTTTTCTGGTTGACACACACACACACACACAAAAAGATTCATTCCAAGCCAGATGTCTTTATTGCTTCAGAGGGCCACTTGGCAGATATCAACAACCACTACTGGCGCGAGCATCGCATCTACACACTCATGAAATGGATTCTTCGTGTATATCGACGCGATCCTCAAAGAACGACTCCTTTGGTCATGGTCGATGCAGGTCCGTCATCCTCTCAGGGATCAATGTCAATTTTTAACATGCCAGAATAAACTCATTGAATGGAATATTACTAGGATCGAACCACGGTCTCTTCTCCATGGTTGCTGGCGTCAGCGGTGCCCACGCTGTTGCTTTCGAGCCCCAAACAAATCTGCGAAGTAGGTTGAGCAGTAGAAGAAGGCGTTTCCTAAATTGTTTAAAGGTCTACTGACACTATCCCGTCTCTTCCGTTTGTAGGTGTCATTAACCTAGGAGCACGTCTCAATCAAGTGTCCGACCGTCTTCGTGTTTTACCGTTTGCAGTGTTGGACCAGTTCCGAAAACTATCCATGTCCAACTACAATGTGAACGACGGTGGCATCGGTTTTTTGGATTACGAGACAACAAGCAATGTCATGCAGACGCAAACGATCCGATTGGATACATTGCCTTCTTTTGATATCCTCTTTGATGAAGCCCATCCTCGACAAAACTCTCTCTACAACAGTGTTGATGAGATTAATGCAAAGTACGCTGCAGCTATCAATGATGCCACTGAAAAGCACAGCGGTCTAGAGCCTAAAGTTGTCAAGATCGATAAAGCTTTGCTCTTCCGTCAACCTATCCATTTCTTGAAGATCGATGTGGAAGGTTTTGAACTGCAGGCGCTCGACAGTGCCACCGAGCTTTTCAATGCTGGTCTGGTCGAACACTGCGTGCTCGAGTTTGGCCCTCCTAGCCGCTGGGATGTCACTGTGGAAAACGGCCATGAAATGCCCGAAGAGGAGAAGCGAAAGCTGACCAAGAGTCATGCCAAGCGCGTCCTCCACCGCGCAGTTACTGACTGGAACATGGATATCTACCTGCTTCCTGCTATTGGTTGGGACCGCACCGTCGAGTGGATGATCGACCACGACGAGGACTATGGCAAGAAGCCTCACGAGAACAAGGTTGTACATTATTTGAAGGCATGGGACTTTGATGGCAAGCCAAAAGATGGAGACGAGTTTGAAGCCGAACTGGAGAATAAGCAACAAGTTGTCACCGAGATTGTTAAGCTGCCACCACGCCTCATTGATGCATACATGGATGATTTGGACAAGATTGGCGAAATGTACCTATGGTTTGCCAAGCGTAATGGCAACCCTGCAGTCCTCAAGAAACTAGAAATTGGCACCAAGAGCCAAACTGAAATGTAGATCTTATTTGACCTTCTTTTCTTTTTAAAATTTGTTATTGCTGCCGTTTGCTGTTGTTGTCGTCAAGCAAAAGATTTACATATCACATTCTGCTTTATCGCGAACTTTTCAATGGTTCTTTGATGTTGAAAATGATGAGTTTATATGTCCTATATTACTCGCTTGAATAAAACATAACGTACCGTAAGGTTTAACTACATCGTACAAGCGTTGGTATGGTTTGAATGTTGTGCAATCCACCTTGAGTGCAGTAAGCTAATGTACTCAAAAACTAAGTACTGTATTATAAGAGTCTTAAGGTGCAGAAGTTTACCTCTTGACCGATTCGACAAACGTCAAGCAGTATTTGCAAACGTATTTTATCCTCGTCTGTCATGTTTCCTTGCTGACCAGCCGCAGGGGAGTTGGCCGAACCAGTTTTCCGTCCCTTCTTCATTCGTTTCAAGGAGTCCTCCATCTTTTTGATGCTCGTTAAAAGCTCTGTTATAATTGAGTGATATCTAGCGAGATTGCTGTTTTTAGCAACAAGCAGGCCAATATCTTTCACGGTATATACGATAGATACCTGGTCAAGACAACTTCAGCAACCATGGAGCCCCAGAGTGCACACTTCTGATCGTCTATCCAGGTTGTATACTGATCAACAAAGGTTGTAAAGGGCTTGAAAATGTTGGGTATAAAATTGGAGTGCTCGCTGGGTGGTTGTCGGTTGGTGTGTCTATATTGGCTGGTGATATTACGTACTAGTTTCAGATGTTCAATGCAGCGTCGGCTGATAATGTTGGTGATACGTCGCTGGATATCAGGAATAGCTGAATCCTGCAGCTTGTGTAATATTCCGTCTATGCTATCTGTGATTGACCACATTGTCAGGCATTGGGTATTGAATGGCAAATATGAAGCTTATTTCCTTACCTTTCAAAGAAATGGAGTCTTGGGATCCCTCTGGAAGCTTGGGTAAAACGAGTGCATCTATCTTGTCTCGAGACTATAACATCTTGTTAGAGAAAGCTTTGTGACTTATCACAATGTCACTTTTTTTGTACTGGTACTTACCACTGTTACAAACATCTCGACATCGTAAGCAAGAACTACAAACAGTAATTCATCCACAGTTTCTTTCTTGTCCTTGCCGGCGCTTGCCGATGAGGACTCTAGCTCGTTTTGCATCACATTCGAGACCCATACACTATATCGTTTTAATAGCTAAGCAGGTATAGCATCTTTCAGCCTTAATAGTTCTTGTGCAAACAGCATCTGCGGGTCAATTACCTGGAGAGTCAATTTCCAAAATCGATGTGATAACCCATATATGAACACGCGCTCTGACCAACACTGCTCTATGGCGTTGATAACTGCTTTTGTTGCAGGCAGTACAAGACCTGTCATGGTATGGTTACAGATCAATCGATATGCTCAAAGTACATTTATCGTTTATCTACATGTATCATTTTTCCTACCCTGCTCCTTCTGCTGTTCTATCTTTTCGGCCGAGAGCTTTAGTTTGGAATTGCTGAGTACGTCCTCAACGTTGTTGACAATCTCCCTAAACCTATTACGGTATTTAGCACACTCGATGATAGTATCCATATATATGTATACTTACCGGAGCTGAAAGTATACAGGCAGTTGCCATCGCTTCATGAATTCCGTGTACCGCGGATGGGTTCGAAAGTATATGAGCGACTTTTTTGAGCTACATAAGCTCTCTAGATTAGACAAGAAGGAGATCGAGGCAGTATAGTTCTTAACAATATAGATTGTAAGTATCAACTCGTCAATGTAAGGAGTATGCACATTGGGTGTACCTTGTGGAAAGTATCCGTTTGTCCTGGTGCGTATATGCTACTGCAATCTTTATTTATCCAGTCCACTAGTTCGACCCAGAAAGAATTGACCAAAACTTCATAAGTCGTGCCGCGCAGCGTCTTTTGTGTGATTTCCAGAATTGGCTGCAAGTCGTTCGTGGCAAAAGACAGTAGCTTTCCGTATAATGCTGTGAGTGGATGTGTATTTGGTGCATCGTCAGAGCGTGGCGGATCCAGTACTTTCTTTGTAATTGTCTACAACAGACTGTTCATGAGGCTACGAAATCCGGATAGACTTCTCTTTCTCTCTCATGGAAATTACAAAGTACCTTCGCTAGGAACGGACGAACAAACTCTTCACGAATCAAATCCTCGGCTACTCGCGTTTGATCTATCAATGCATACGTTCTCAGACACTGAATAAGCGACTGTGTTGTGGAAACGCTCGCTTTTCCAGCTTGAATTTCTCGCAACGAAGATGATAATGAACGCGTTAGTTTGCTCTGCAGAGTATCTTTGATCCTTTTGATTCTCTACACGGATATCTTATTAATGCAAGCTCTTTACAACAGTTGTAAAGTACATACCCACTCGTTTTCTGCCATAAATGGAGAATCTTTGGCCCTTCCTACCAAATGCTGCATCTGGTTGAATTCAATGGCTACTCTTTCAATTTGTTTCCCAAGACTAGATAGAGTCAGAACCGTGTGTTGCAAATGTGGTATAAAATACGACTATACCTTTCATCAGAGCCTGAAGGTTCATTGCTCGTAGACTGTCCAGCATCTTTGGCATTTGTATTGATTTCCAACAATTCCTCGACTTTGCTGACAGAGTCGTGTATATTTAAATACAACTTGAGGCTGGTCTACATTTTCACAATAAATCATCATGGTATCTATATCTTCCTGAAATATGTGTACCTTTTTCTCGCGTACTTGAGCACGATATCGTAACTGACTTCCGAGATCATCTATTGTCGTTTGGAAATGGTCCCTGACTTGCTGAATATAACGCAATATTTAGTCGAATCAAAGAAAAAGATACAAAGGCAAAGTGCTGCTCACCTCTGCCTGTGTCTCCATCCTCGTAAGCGGTCGTTTCAAGTCATCGATAGTTCTGTCTACGCCTTTGAGGTTGGTAGACAAATTGATAAAGTCTTGGTAATCGCGGTTGATGAGTTCAAACAATTCCGTTTTCAAGTATCGCAGGTGATTGTTGAGCTCTACTTTGAGTCTTTCCAAACCCAAGTGTCGTCGGCTTGATAGGAATTGATCGGGATCAAAGTGGGGCGAGGTAAACGCGGACCGATCCACGGCGCTCTTCGTCAATGGCTGTATATTGTCGCGTATGGTTTCATCGTCCTCGTCCTCGTCGCCAAAACTGAAAATGGCCTTCTTCCCTCGCGAATCACTTCGTTGCACCGAGGAAGTCATCGTCAAAGAAGCCACAAAGAAGTCAAGGCTGTTCCTTTTCACCAAAAGGTTCGCAGAATAGTTGCCGCTGAGAGCGAAGTCGAACTTCATTTGGCATTTCCGCTGAGTATCAGACGCAAAAAGAGTAGTAAGACATTGAGATGATAAACGACCCTCTTTTATTCAACAATGTGATGATCGATCAGGTATAGCAATATCTAAGCACTGCGCTTTTTGAACTCTTCCAGAATCTGGGCTGTAGCCGATGCACCGCATCTCGTAGCTCCTCTCTCCAAAAGACCCAAAACTTGATCCAACGTCTTAATACCGCCGGAAGCTTTGACCTCCATGGATTCAGGTACGGTCTTCCGCATCAACTCAATATCTTCAAACGTCGCTCCTGAAGGTCCAAATCCAGTGGAAGTCTTTTGATTCATGAACTCGGTTAGTAACCCTTTCGTCTATTCCAGTATTATCCTTCTCTTACCTTGACAAATTCTGCACCAGCAGCCTGAGATATTCTACACGCAGTGACGATTTCCTCTTTGGTAAGGTACGCGTTCTCGAAGATAATCTTAAAAATAACGTTGGGGTTTTCTGCCTTGCATTTGCTGATAATGATCTTCAGCTCTTGTTCGCATTCTTCATGTCTGCCTGATTTCAAGTGGCCGATATTGATTACTACGTCGAGCTCGATAGCACCGTCTTGCACTGCTTGGAGTGCTTCGGCTACCTTGGCTGAAGTGGGTGAGTTGCCATGTGGGAAGGAGATAACGGTGCCGACAAGAACGTCCGAGCCTTGAAGAATCTCTGCTGCTTGCTTTACGTCGCAAGGCTTGACGCACACTGATTTTACGTTGTATTCTTTGGCCAAAAGGCAGCCAGCTTCAACGTCCTTGGTGGTTTGCTCAGGCTTCAGAATGGCGTGATCAAAGACTTTTGCCAGTTGATCGTATGTTATGTTTTTGGTGTCGATCTTTGTCATTAGCTCCGGTAACCGTGGGAAGAGAGGAAGGAAACTTTGTGCGTGCGCTTTGATCGCTCACGCCCGTGTCCTCATCAAGAAGCCCGACCGAACCGGTTTTCCGGGCATCCAGGGTCTCATGATACCAGCATACCTTCATCTCATAAGATACACTTGATGATGCTGGAATAATGCGGCGGATACGTAGTGTGAAAGAACAATAGAATTGAGATAAAAGAAAACAGGGACGAAGCAAAGAATCGACATTGACTTTGACTTAGTACTTTCTCATGTAACTCATGGTTATCACACCGTATTTCATTTTTCGTTGATTTCAATCAATTTGAAAGGGTTGTGATAGAAGCTTTGCATCTGAAATGCATATGCAGACATGTACCGTCTAAGAAGTCCCATTCATGCCTCAGGAATCGAGATTTGAAGGGAGTTCGAAAAGTGGTTGCCCTGGCAATTTTGTGTTTCTCCACCTGTCAAAAAAGAACCGAATGCTGTTGTTACAGACATTGCGGCAATGTGCATCAGCTATACGGCCTGCTGGCGTCTGTAACACTCGCTGCGCAATTTTCGCCGTTCGTCAGTATTCTTCTTCACCAACCCGTACGTGTAAAGCAATGTGAGTTTATGTCCTTGCAGGTGACCAACGTAGGCCCTTTTGCCTAGAGTATGAATTCACCGAGACTGCTGTCAAAGTGGACGGCAAAGAATATCCACGCGACAATTGGACGAACGTGACGCCTACGGTCTTGTCACGAATGGGCCGAAATCTTCACTTGCAGCCAAAGCACCCAATCTCTATTATCCGTCAGCTCATTGAATCGCACTTTGCCGACTTTAAGACGTTCAACAAGCTCAGTCCTATTGTCACGACACAGGAGAACTTTGACGACTTATTGATTCCCAAAGACCACCCGAGTCGAAGCAAATCAGATAATTATTACTTTAACGAATCGACTGTTTTGCGCGCTCATACGTCTGCACATCAATTGCATGGCATGTTATCAGGCGCGGATAAGTTCCTTATTACTGGAGACGTGTATCGCCGCGACGAGATTGATGCTTCACATTATCCGGTTTTCCATCAAATGGAGGGTCTTGCCTACTTTGATATCGATCCTGTTAAAACTGCAGCGCAGGTGCAACAGGATATAAGCAAGAAAAAGCTCGAGGAGGCCCACAATGTACGGGTTGTAGATGATACAGTTATTACGGCTTCGAATCCTATGCAAGAACGCCACACTCCAGAAGCAGTAGAGGCAGTAGCAGCTCATCTAAAATATTCTCTCAACTCGCTTGCACGAAAGCTATTTGCAGACGAACCCAACCTTGAAGTACGATGGGTGGAAGCCTACTTTCCCTTTACGAGTCCTAGCTGGGAGGTAGAGATCAAGTACAAGGGCGAATGGCTAGAAGTCCTCGGCTGCGGTGTTGTAAAGCAGGAGCTGATGGATAAAGCCGGTAAGTTTTTTTTCTGGGCCAAGGATAGTTTGTAGAGGATGGCTAAAGCATAGCTCCGTAGGCTTGCAAGATAAGATTGGCTGGGCGTTCGGTTTGGGATTAGAACGCCTTGCAATGGTTCTATTTGGCATTCCGGATATTCGACTCTTTTGGTCTCAAGACGAACGTTTCATTGAACAATTCACGCCGGGTCAAATCAAAAAGTTCCAACCATTCTCAAAATACCCTCCTTGCATAAAAGACATTTCCTTCTGGCTGCCCAGTGATGAGTGGCATGACAACAATTTTTGCGAAGTTGTGCGCGATGTAGCGGGTGACCTCGTTGAAAACGTCAAACTCATTGATGATTTCGTGCATCCCAAGCGAAAGCAAAGGAGCCTCTGCTATCGCATATTATATCGTTCTATGGACAGGTAAATAATAGCTGGTAAAAATTCTTGATGACTGCAGCGTGGTGCTAAACTATTAATGTTTCAGGAATGTCACAAACGAAGAAATCAATGAAATTCAAGAACGTGTGCGCGCCGCAGTGGAAAAGCAATTCTCTGTAGAGTTACGGTAGATAGAGTTATTCGTAAAAATGGTATAAAAATGTAACTCGTAAGAAACTGCCTGCTCTGATTTAAGGTTTGGCATGTTAATATCGGGTCCCACACTTCAGTGCTCCTCAGGTGTAACATAATCTGTGATGCAGATTGCGAGCTTTTTGCTTCTTGTTTTGCAATATCATGACTCGAGCTGCAGCAGCAAGAACTGAAAGCAGCGTTGCTATAGACGACCGTCCTCAGAAATCGTTTTTACAAATATGCCTAGCAACCTTTTGCATGGTTGGAATCCAATTCACTTGTAAGACCCGCATCTGTCATGTCAGTGAGAAAGATTTACTGATCAACTGTCTCGGTAGGGACCGTCGAGCTCTCGTAAGCGCAAAGCAGTCTAGGCATTATTGAACCTTAGAATTCTTTACCAACTGGTGAAAATAATTTGCGTAGATATGGCACGCCTTACCTTTTATCCCTTGAGCTTTCCAAGGAACTGACAGCCTTGGTCTGGTTGGCAGGACCTTTATCTGGTACTAGAATGTATGACTTCTTTCAACATGACCATACTCACAAGTGATCGAACATAGGTCTTATCGTTCAACCTGTAAGTTCTGGGTGGTTACGATATATTCTTTTCTGTTCTTGCATCAATTGACATAGCTTTGAAGGTCATTGGCGCCGTGAGTGATCATAGTCAACTGCGACTTGGGCGCCGCCGTCCGTTTATCATTGGTGGAAGTGTTTTGGTTTGTGTATCCATGCTTGGCATTGCATACGCTCGAGAAATTGCAAGCGCGTTTCTAGGACACGCTGATTCGGTAAGCTGACATGACATCCGAGTTGTACGTCTATCTAAGCAATAAAAGCAAAAGAAATCCATGGCGATTGCAGTAGCTGTTGTATCGTTTTACGTGCTTGATTTTTCCCTGAATGCAGTTCAAGCTTCCTGCAGGTCATTGATCATCGATACTTTTCCGATTACGCAGCAAGATACTGCCAACGCGCTGGCAAGCAACATGGGCAACATCACAAATGTTTTTGGCTACTTTGTTGGCTTCATCGACCTCGTCAAATACTTTCCAGTGCTGGGTGACTCTCAGATGAAAGTATACTGCATCGCTGGAATACTCGTCTTTATCACGGCCATGTCGGTCACGTGTCTATCTGTACAAGAAACACCATACGATGGTCAGGGAGAATGTGAAGATAAAATGTAAGTGATTTGCATAGCTAGAGAGTGTATAAACTTTTTGGTATATTTATAAAGAAATATAGACCTTGGTATGCATCCATTCACAAAATCTGGCAAGCTTTCAGGCATCTCCCAAAGCCCATCCAGCTGTTGTGCAATGTCCAGTTTTTCGCTTGGATGGGTTGGTTCCCTTTCCTCTTTTACAGGCAGGTAGACCTCTAAGTTTGCATATGATGTTTGGAGCTAATAACGTATACAGTACAACGTGGGTCTCAAGTATCTATTTCAAAACACACAACCCTGATTCTTGGGACGAGGGCACTCGTGCAGGATCTTTTGCATTACTCACATATGCCATCGTGTCTGTCATTGCCGGGACAGTGCTGCCGTCCTTGACAGCAAACAACATTGTGTCGCTAAAAAATACCTATACATTTGCCCATGTTGTCTTTGCAACAGCGATGCTCTCGACAATCTTTGTGGACACCGTCCAGGGAGCGACAGCTCTTTTGGGTCTCTTGGGTATTTCATGGGCGTGTACCATGTGGATTCCTTTTGCGCTTATCGGCGAATATCTTGTGCTGGAAGACAGCCGGAAACTAAACTCCGTTGACAGTGGCAACGACGATTTTGTGCCTACCAATAACTATGGATCCAGTGTCGTTGTTAATACTTCTTCGTTGGCAGCTGCATCGAGCGAAGGAGACGAAACAACCCAGCTTGTTGAACACAACAACGATGGCAAGGCGCAATATGACTCCGGAATCGTTCTTGGTGTTCTCAACATGTATGTTGTCTTTCCCCAGTTTGCCGTAGCTATCATATCTGCGTTGATATTCGCGCTTGCCGACATGGCTGCTCCAGCAGGGCCATCACCAACTGTGTCCCCAGGAGGAGGAGGAGTAGAGGAAAACACGACAGGCGTCGGATTGGTACTCAGGTTCGGAGGTCTGATGGCTATCATTGCTGCCATCCTGAGTAGGAGGATAGTCGATGTGCAGGCTAGAAAACCGCATTAAAAGGCATTTTTGATTGTCCGAAATCCATCTGTTGCATTTCTTTTCCATGGTAATCAGGTTGATCAACTTGCGATCACCCGCCCTGAACTCAATAAACGTGGTAAAATTCAGAACTTCACCCTTGTTTAGTGCGCTTGACTACCGTCGTTGGGATTCCACGGCAAGCAAGTCGCTAAATGACGGCACAAAGACTGAACCGGCGAGAAGCGCCTGGCGACCCAAGAAACGCTTGTCTCGCGAAGCCATGGAAGACCTGCGAGCGCAAGCAAGCAGGGTAAGCTCACAGCAATGCAAAAAAGCTATAATACAGAAGTCTAATGAAAGGGAATAATTTCACCAGCTTTCTACCAGAGAACTTGCAGCAAAGTTTAATATCTCATATGAAGCTGTGCGTCGCATATTAAAGTCAAGATTCACGCCTACCAGGGAAATAGCCGAAAGACAGGAGAGAAATCGTTACAAGGCAATGGGTGAACGCCAAAAACAATTTCGAAAACAAAATGCAAGAAAAAGTTCATCGCCAACAGACCAGGAATATTCTTCCAGTAAAACTAGCAACATCTCTGCATCTTCAGATTAATCCATCATGATATCATGTATCTACTTTGTATATACTCCATTCTGCAGTAGTGGTTAAGCTGAGTTGAAACATGAAAATACACACTTGAAACGCGTTTTACGGCAAATGGTAGTTGCTCCGGCGTTAACCTTCACGGAATCTAATTACTGAAAGGTTTTTAATAGTATTAGCAGTATTGCTGACAGACAAAAACGCTATGATAACCTTACATGAAACTGAGCTCGAGGCTGAAGCGACTGGCTGCGTGGTATGGACCGATGTCTGGAGGAGGC
>KK100202.1:191607-215856 GCA_000611695.1 Rhizomucor miehei CAU432 | reverse complement strand
TATTTAATGTTAACAGAAGATCTCTATTCCAATAATGAGTACGAGCCTGACCGTCACGGCTTACATAACATGTTCGGTTTGCACAACCTAGTAAACCGTGGACGACCAGGTCATCGTCTCGCCACGGACGCGGATTCTGGCGCTGCGCTACATGAGCCACTCAGCTATTGCATACAGGGCAGAAGCTGCTTGTGCGGAACTCGTCGATTAGGTCGATGGGGAGGTTGCGCTTTGCAAACAGTTTGTAAAAGCCTTTGACTTTTACGGGTTCTTGGTATCGCTGTTTTGTGCACCACCCCAGTCGCCCATCACCACAACAACGTTGTCGGCAAAAGTTTCTGTAAACTTGTTCAGGAACTTGCCTTCGCATCGTCACGTATTGATTTTTGCTCGGAATTTGCGCTGTCTATACTTTAGCTGTCCAAAGAAAGCCAACAATTCGTCGTGGGCTCTTGCGGCCGTTTGTATGTATACTTTCGAGTTCGTTTGACTCAGAAAGTTTAGCTGTTGGCGCGCCCTGACGGCTAATGTATTGTTTTCGCTGTTGAGCTCTCCACAACCTTGCTGGCGGTATTTGCGAGCATTGGATGTCTTCTGACGCTCATTTTGTGTGTAGCGTAGTTTAACGGGTTCCTCAGAGTGGCATCTCTCCTCACTGCAAATATTAAATTCCGTCCGTTTGGATCGATCGCCACGAGTTGATTGTCTTGCGGTATTTGATGAGCACGAAGATCGGTAACTTATCTTGGCTGAGGTGGTGGTGCTGCCCAGTCTCGAATGCTGGCTCTGGCGACTGTCTCGTGTGTTTGCTTGATGACAGATAACCGAGCACCGTCTGTTTCGGACGTCCCAGAAAAGGACTTTGGCTTTCTCTATATGATTACAAAAGCGTTTATCCCATTAGTTTCTTACCTTACCAAAGGTATCTTGGTCCTTCAAGTCCTTGGCTTCGACTATAATTGAGAGAGATGATCAGATTCTGCAGGGATGGGAAACAGGACGCGTATATAGGCTGGTCGACTTACAGATAGAATAGAAATGATTCCAGCGGGGTAAGAGTGTCCGAGCATGTTTGTCTGTGATAAAAGAAAGTTACAGTAGACAAAAGAGCAAGAAATACTCTCTTTTTATCTTCTTCCAGGCATGGCAAGACGGGCTTACGACAAGTTGGGGTAGTTTAGTGTGCGTCATCTGGCATACAATCCCTTACGTTTGTACTTTGCGTTACACTATTGCTGCACCAAAAAGGTAAACTACACAAAACCATGCACCAGGGGTTGGGGAAGCCAAGTGAGAGGGACATGTCATTTTTGCTTATATTCACAGTTTCTCTTTGGCGCTTCTCGGCAGATCCACGGTCTTTTTTCTTACACCATCTTTCTTTTGTTGTAAATACTCACTGTAAACATGTTTTCACGAATTACACGATCCTCTTTGGTCCAACAGCCCGCTTCGCCTTTTTTGCTGCCTCTGGCACACCTCCAACTCCCAGTGGCAAGCCCGGTGGTGGTGCTACCGCATGGTATTTTTACTAGAAGAGCCAAGAAACAAGAGCTTTTTGTCCAATACATATGACATCAATTCGAGACGAGTGTTGAGTCAGAAACGTCGGTACCTTTTTCATCTTAAGATGCGATCGCCGACATTTTTTGTGTCTCTGCGGGGAAAAGGCCAGGCTGGTTCTTGATACAACTTAACCGATGAAGATTGTCGACAAAATCAACGAAGCTCGACGAAATCAAACACCGGTTTACTCGTTCGAGTTTTTTCCGCCAAAGACAGAAGATGTATGTCTGCGCTGAGACAAACCACGGAATAGACAGCATTAATGAATCGAGCGTGTCCAATGTACGTAGAGTGTTGCAAATCTGTACGATCGTATGGGTCGTATGGCCCGGCTAGAGCCGACGTTTATTTCATGTACATGGGGCGCCGGCGGCTCTACCAGCGAAAAGACTCTCGATATTTGCGCCACTGCTCAGAGTGTTTATGGTCTCGAAACGGTGATGCATTTGACATGCACGAATATGGAGAAGGAGAAGCTTGACAAAGCCCTCAAGGTACGGACGAGAAATGATTATGAATTACTCTTGATAATTAATTCGACGTCTCCCAGGAAGCGAAAAATGCAGGAATTAATAATATCTTAGCACTTCGAGGCGATCCTCCGCGGGGTCAAGAGTATTGGACAGCATGCGACAGCCGATTCAGCTATGCATCTGATCTTGTAAAATATATACGTGAACAATATGGCAATTACTTTTGCATCGGCGTTGCTGGATATCCTGAGGGACATGTAGACTCCACAGACAAATCAATGGATCTTCAACATCTCAAAGCCAAAATCGATGCCGGCGCAGATTTTATTGTCTCGCAATTGTTTTACGATATTTCAGCTTTTGAAGCGTGGGTCAAGTCATGTCGAGAAATAGGTAAGTTGAAAGTCACAGCTGATTAGCACAAACGTTAAATAACCTTCAATGGAAGGCATAAAGGTTCCCATTATCGCTGGGGTTATGCCCATACCTACATACCAGATCTTTCGACGTATTATCAATCTATGTAAGATAAACGTACCAAGGAATATCATGGAGACTCTTGACGGCATCAGGGTGGGTTGATTGCTGCCTTGCTTGATAATTTCAACTTCCTAGACTGAAGATTTACCGGTGTATGCATAGAGTGATGATCAAAAGGTTAAAGAATATGGCGTACATCTTGCAACCGAGATGGTCAAAAGGCTGGCATCCAACGATCAAGTGAGCGGTATCCATTTCACAACGCTGAACCTGGAACGGTCACCGAAACTAGTGTTACAAGAGCTAAAATGGCTCAAAGAATCAGCAGCGAAGGCATGTATGATGGATAGCCTAGAGATCTCTACTTATTGGATACATGTATACTGACGAAAAGCAAAGACTAAGAGCACAAAGGTTCCGCTGGCTTGGGCACCTGGTGGAGATCCTACTCGTGCCGAAAACTGGGACGAATTTCCTAACGGTCGCTACGGTGATGCACGATCGCCAGGTGAGTTGAAGCAAATGCTATGAGTCTTGCATTGGTGCTGATATGTTCGCATAGCTTTCGGTGAAAATCTATTGAGCGCTAGTCAGCTGCAACCGGCAAGTATTTGGTAAAAGGGACATGAAATATGAGAGCCATTGTTAATACCCAGATCAGACATCGGCAGCAGCTAGCAAATGGGGCCATCCTGAAAAAACGTCAGATATCACTGCACTGTTTGAGAAATACATCAATGGAAAGCTAGGACAGTCTTCCATGGTGCGAGGAGCCCTTACAGACAGAGACAGACAGTATACGACAGCAACTCTGTGAGTTGAATCGTAACGGTTACTGGACCGTTGCATCACAGCCAGCAGTGAATGGTGCAAAGAGCGAGGACCCTGTGTACGGATGGGGTCCCAAGGGAGGATACGTGTATCAAAAGGTTAGTGCTGTATATCCCAATCTTTACGATATGGACAAGTTGGCTTAATGAGCTTTTTGCGGTAAAAGGCATTTTTAGAATTCTTTGTTTCAGATACGCAGTTATCTGCACTTTTAGAAAAGCTTGATCAAGATGCTTCTATCACTTACTATGCTACAAATTCTCTGGTAGGATTCGGTTATCTCTTTTCAAAGGATTGAGGTGCAAAAACGCAGCTGACTGTAATGGGATACCAAATAGGGAGCACTCAAGACCAACATGAAGGATCCCAAAGCTCAAAATGCCGTTACTTGGGGCGTGTTCCCTGGTAAAGAGATTGTGCAACCGACAATCATAGAACTTGTCAGTTTTGAGGCTTGGAGGGTAAGTTTACAACGCTATTTTTAGAAAAGGGACGATTATGTAACAATATCCATTGCCAAACAGGATGAAGCTTTCGCGTTATGGGCTGATTGGCAACGGCAATATCCACCGAACAGCCCATCGGCGAAACTTTTAAAGGACATTTCAGAAAACTACTGGCTAGTTAATGTCGTTCACAATGATTATCAACAATCCGATGGTTTATTCAAGGCCATCCTTTCATAGAAGACAAAGGAAAAAAGAAGTTTAGAGTTGTTAGAAAAATGCATAATCGATCAATCTCATCATGCAATGGCGACATTTATTCCGCTTGTTCCGAAGATGCCTATGTTAAATTTTTTCGTTAGCACTTGAAGAGAAAAAGTTTTCTGATGTTGCACTTACGGCAGCCTTCTCAGCTTCATATCGCTTCTTATCTTCTTCGGCCTTGGCGTTGTAAGGCTAAATCATTGAATATTAGCAAAAAATCGCGAGAACCACGCGATTGCGACGCGATCAGATAGAAATACTCACAGCCTTTTCTTCGTCAGTCATGTTCTTCCATCGTTCACCCAAGATCTTTCCAATGGTACCTATGTGTTTTACATTGTACAATAAGCACATGGAGCACCGAGTCGAAAGAAGAACGGATAATATTCGACGTACCAAAGTTGGCATCAGGGTTTTCTTCCTTCACCTTGGGTCGCTGTTCCTGGGAGAAGAACATGTATGCGGACAAACCACGCTTGGGTCCAGACTTGTCCTTCTTGGTGCGACGCTTGCCGTCCTCAGACTTGGCGGAAGCGCGTTTGGAGACCTTGGTAGCAGCTTCTTTGGGCATTTTGATTTATAACTATGGTAATAAACGGTTTAGAAGCCAGCAACTTGCGCAAAAGAAACAGGTGGAACAGCGCGATGGCGCTGCCAAGGCAGTTGGAGGGTCATGAGTAAGATGAGGGAGCGAGGTGTGGGCAGGGAAGGCCATTGATACAGAATAATTTTTTTCGGTGTCCAGCTTTAAGTGCGACTCACCTATTAGCACAGAGGAGAATAAGACTGTCTGCCTGAGCGCGTATGTGTGTGAGAGAGTGTGAGGGAAGACGCTGGGGGCGGCCACGCCAGCCAAATACTCGTCTTCTGCGAAATTTTGCGAGCCGACTCCGAATATGGCCCAATCAAATCGTCCTCGAGTCACACACGCGTTTCACTGCAGTTGCGCCTCTCCTACTTGTCTTTGGATGCGAAACAGACATCTTCTGCCCTTGCAACGATTTCATCTGCAGTGATTCCATCATATAATGGAAATTTGTTATATCGTGGATTGCTGCTGTATCCAGAGAAATTAGCGATAGGAAACCTTTGCCAAAAAAAGAATGGTGAAAGCAGACAAATTCCCTTTTGTTTCTCTATTGCTTATACGTCTGCAAGACCCTCTGCTTGGAAGGGATAGTATGGCGATATATGAGGGTTCTTATATTATTTTAGATTGTTTGCAAGCGTTATCTCAAGCTGTATCTTGTATTCGAAGGAAGTTCCCAGACTTGCTCTGTTCTCTGGAGCCCAGGGTCTCTTCCAACCATACAAACCCTACTTAAGAGTATGGGTTTTCCGGAGATGATGAATACGAACACGGACACGGACATGATCTCGATCTAAAGGACCATTGACAAGTGAATTCATATCTCTTCGTCGACCCGTATTGGACTATACTGCATGACTGTCAACCCGACGCACGCTATATTATGAGCCAAAGCAAACAACTGTATACAGACAACCAAACGGCTGAGCCTTTGGTATGGCTCGATCAAACCAGGTTTGTTTCCAAGAATCCTTAATATAAGCTGAAAAAGGAGCGCGTTGAACAGGTTGGCAAGGGAACAGAGCTCAGAAGAAGTTAATAAAGCTAATGAAGCTGACGCAGCTAACGAACACGGACATGATCTCGATCTAAAGGACCATTGACAAGTGAATTCATATCTCTTCGTCGACCCGTATTGGACTATACTGCATGACTGTCAACCCGACGCACGCTATATTATGAGCCAAAGCAAACAACTGTATACAGACAACCAAACGGCTGAGTCCTTTGGTATGGCTCGATCAAACCAGGGCATCAACGCCGAACAGCTTTACGGACGAGTGGAAGAAATTGTCAAATACACATGCCAAGGTATCCCAGACGGTGAAAAACTACATAGTAAGTAACAAAATCTAACATGACGGATATGGTCAATAACTTTTTCATAAAAAGTCCAACGTATTAGAACATCTTGGATTAAAGCGGGCAATACATACCATCGAAGTGAGGACTGAATCCGTACTTAGTGTGCTACACTTATTGATGGCGATTGCGCTCCAATACAGTAAGGTACAGTACGAACATTCCTCCGACGCGAGAAAATATTTCGATGACAAGTGAGATCGAACTCCAGGGAAGTTAAATGATTGCATGAAAGCTAATCTAAAGGACTGCTTAGCGCCAGCGGTGGTGGATGAAGACTTGCAGCTGTTGATAAAGATTTGGTAATGTTCTGTGCTATTCTAGACAAGTATCACGAATAACACTCTCGATAGTGAAAAAGGGCGGAAGGATCTGTCCCTGCGACGTGATGGAAGTATATCACTAGATGCATTATCTGTATCATGTATTCGACGCATTCGAGCCGAAAGATGGGTTCTTTTCGTGTTGGTATGAAACTACATGGAC
Source organism: Rhizomucor miehei CAU432 (assembly GCA_000611695.1). NCBI lineage: Eukaryota > Fungi > Mucoromycota > Mucoromycetes > Mucorales > Lichtheimiaceae > Rhizomucor > Rhizomucor miehei. The sequence goes on along the minus strand of KK100202.1, from coordinate 209,359 downwards.
ATCTTGGAAAGTACTATTACAAGTACGGTTACAATCTGGTATTGGAGTGCTCAATGCTGGAGGAACTGCTCTTTGGAAAGATTGCTAAGGTGAACGCGTAGCAAGCTTTGGTTCGATTATATTGTCAAATATTCCATCGCGTGAATGGCTGGGCAGGACTGTCTGGATAGATCAAATTGAAGCGACGTCGTCACCGTTGCTATTAAGTGATTCAATATGACCATCATGTAGTTTATTTTTCACATGCCAATACGTAGCTATGAACCATCGCTGTGGAGGATGATGGCTGTGGATAACTGCTAGGATCGGCACCAACAAATACGAACGAACACGGACACGGCGGGTTGAATCTCGACCCTTACTTCGTACGAATAGGACACTTCTATTTCCAAAAGGCATAGGTGAGGTAAAACAAAAGGAAAGACAGAAGTCATGTGAGAGTGGACTTTACTCGAGTTATTCACCATCAAGAGAACTACATCTAAACATTTATATTCCAATGATAAACTTCAGATAACGGAATAAATGGACTATTCACATATTATGGGAAGCATTTTATTCAAGAAGAAATTGTGGGATCTGCGGATATTGCATTCGGATGAAGGGTATTACGTAAGGGAAAGCTTTCATGACACGCGTCGATTCGTCTAGATGCTCGAAGTCTTCGATTGCATAAGGTGCTCAGTGATCTAGAAGTCTATATCTTCCCAGCATTCAACCGCGTATAGTCTCGGGTTTCTGCGAAGCTCTCGTGGAACTGGTGCCTGAAAAGACAATTATCATAAAGTGTGTTAGAGAACTATTGTAATGGTTCTCCATCTTAGTCTCATAGTCTGGGTTCAATAATAAAGACGACAAGGAAAGGCACTGTGCGAAAGCGCATAGGAAACTTGGATAAAGGCTGTGACACTTGCGACCAACTGAGAGATCCTTTTTGTAATTCTTTGGATGTGGTTTTGCTTGAAGAGTTTTAAGAAATCGTCGTCCTTCATTATTGGTGCTTGAAAAAATAGTGAGGCTGCCTTACCGTGAGGGCATCTCTTGTCACACAAATGCTGCCTATTGCCGCATATGAAAGTGAGAGTGACAGTGATCAAGAACAGACCAAAGAGTAATTCTATTGATCGAGTGCAAGCCGATCATTGTTGCTCATTCGCATTGTAGGTCAAGCCTGCCTGCTTTACCGTCTTTCTTTGCACCCAGTAATGTCGACGTCTTAATAACTCTCCATGTTGATCCACTAACAAATGTACGCCAGCTCCGGCCCCCAAGGATGATCCCTCCAAGCACCAAGGCCGTGTTCGCAGCATACCTCATAAAGTCAATAGCTGGGCTACGCACGTCTATGTAGAATGTGAGTTAGTCCAACCGAATTATATCGTACCAAGATGACTCTAAATAGGTTTGGCACTGCAGCACCTATCGGTGACCCTTTAGACCGCATTGTCGAAAGTGTAACAAAGTCCAACCCAGATATTCATCCATTGACGCATGATAACCAGACGCACATAAGCCTCAGCAAATGTGTTTTTCTCAAGGAACATCAATTGGAAAGCTTTGCAGACGCAGTCAGGAAGGCAATTTCGGAAAAATGCAGAAGGTAACGTTGGTATATCGATTCCAATTGCTTTTTTCCCTTACAATGAATCGTAAATAGCTTCATTGTGTCCTTTGCTCAGTTGTCTGTCTTGTCGAATGATGAGCAAACGCGCTCATTTATTACTGCGGAGATCGGTACCGGATATAATGAGGTACATTTGAATGAATTTGGAACAGCACTTCTCCGCGCTGGTTCTCTGATAGAAAAAACTTTGCGTTGATAGTTGGCAGCATTGGTGGAGTGCATTGACGCTGTAATGCTCAGATATAACCAGCCTGTGTTTTACAAGGCAAGTGCAACTTGGATTAGAAAAACAGGATACTTTGCTTATCATTGATATGCAGCCACCTCGTTTCCATGCCAGTATCGCATGGTCAATGGATCGCTCACTATTGGAGCAAGGTCTAGAAACCGTCCCTGCAGACTATGTAGATGAACTTGTACAACTAGCTCAGCCCGTAAACACTCTAGTTATCAAAATGGGCAACAGAACAACAAAGATTCCATTTCGGTGAAGATTAACCAAATGCCACGTTTTCCATTGTTTTATTCAATAACGCTTTGATAAGAAGGCAAGGTCGTTAAAATTGACCTTTAGACCAAGAAACATTTTGTGCAACCTATTATGCTTTTAAAATGTTTGGCCGAGAATTGAAGGAAGAAACACAAAGCTCTGACCTCGAGGATTGCCTAATGGAAAGATATTTAGAATCTTTCACATTGGAATGAGAAAGACCTCGTACTTTCAAGCTGAGCGAGACACGGCGATCTGTTTCAAAAAGTTGATTGTCAGCTCAGCACGGTTGTCTCTTGGTCATTTCACGACTGCATCTTCTGGATAGATAAAAATAGCTTAGGTTTCACTTGGGTGCGGGTGGCGAATTTTTTTTGAACAATCAAAAATTGCCCTTTTGGATTCTGGTCCCCCTGGAAACCTGAGGCGCCCCTACCTTTTCTTTCTCTTCTATCTGCTCTTCCTCTCTTTTTCATTCACTCCTCATGTCCAACTACCCGTCCGGGTACCAGCCCGCTCTACGTGGCTATGCAGCGGACCCTCGTGCTTCGCGTCAAAGCTTTCAGCAATCTCAGCGACCACCTCAGCAACCCGGAGCGCCCGGTCCGTATGGTCCTCCACGTCCTCCACCTCATCGCCAACAAACACCAACACGTCCACCGCATATGCCTCAACAGCGTAGCTCTTTGCACCATTCTGCTTCGAGACCTGACGATGCTAGGCGGTCTCGCGAATATCTCAACCAACCACAACGTCAGCCGACAAACACATACCGTATGCCGGCAGGACGCCCCCCACATCAATATAACCAATATCAACAACACAGTGAAGGAGAGTATGGCCGAGGACCTTACCGCCGTGTAAGCGTCAGTCGATCTCGTTCATTGTCACGGCCAGAACGACAACGACCGAAACAAGGCATGATTCGTTCGCCGTCCCAGAATCGAGCTGCAATAGGTGTCCGACCATATCCTGGTACACATCCATCCATGTACGGTGGTCAACGACCGTACTACAATCAGCCCATGTCAAATCATTTACAACAGCAACTCCAGCAGCAGAAGCTCCAGCAGCAACAAGCTGCTGGTCTCGATGCGTCCCTCCCAAAAGAAGCGCCGCCAGAAGAGGAAGAGCCCAAGCCCAAAGTGCTCACAAGCTGGTGGGCTTGGACAGCATTTTTGCTTACATGCTGGATTCCTAATTGGTTCATCCGTGTTGTTTTTCGAAAGTCCAACCCTCTGATGCAGCAAGCATGGAGAGAAAAGGTATATCCAACAGTTATACACAGATAATTGTCATCACTTACACTGTTGGTCTTCAAAGCTTACTCTCGTCTTTATCATCCTTTGTCTTTGTGGTGCTCTGGCCTATGTCACTTATGGTCTGAACGTCACCTTATGTCCAGAATCTCGGCAAAATTTCCCTTACTCAACTGTCATTGATGGCGAGCGTCGGCCCATGTATCGTGAAGATCCAAGAGTATTCGGCGAGATCTATAAGCTTGATGTCATCAAGGAATTTTTCAGCAGCAAAGGTCTAAACTTTACCAATGACTATGAAAATATGGAAATTGGCAGTATCTTTGATGGCGACACGACTGGTGCTTGCACGCAGTTTGATCAGGGAAGCGTTACAACGCTCGGTGACTGCCGACTTGACAGCCCTTATGGTAAGAGACATAAAACTGGCATACGCATACAATCAAAGCTAACTTTTGCAAAGGCGGTTCGATTGTCTATAACAACGGCGAATGCTTGAAGCTTTCGGAACTGCAGTCATATGCTTCCTCTGTAGGTTCCGTGGGTTTCGCATGGGAAGATTTGCGACCAAATGGTATTGATGCCTTGGGAGATACTGATCTTGTCGTGCTCGGTGATGCAGGTAAGTTTTTTCTTCCAGGACAACAATGATGAGATGGTCTATGAACTTAAACGCCATTTTCTTTCCAAAGTATTGAATTTGACAAAATACTTCAATGCCGGCGAACAATTCTTTGGCAGCACGATCGACACCGCTCTCCACGCCACGCTTGGTAACGATGCATCATATGCGGTCCTGTACAGCGCTGGAAAGAAGACCCGAGATTGTTTGTTGGCGCGTTACACTGCTGGTATCATGGAAACAGAAACGGCTGGCTGTATCGCCAACAACATTATTATGAACTTGATGCTTGCTGTTATCATTGCGATTATTGTCGTGCGCTATTCAATGGCGCTCTTGTTCCAATGGTTTATTGCGCGTCGTCTCGTTAAACCTGGTGGCAGATCGAATTGGCTCGCCTGGCGATCCATCAAAGGAGGCAACAATGATCCAGCAAATCACATCCCTGGACCTTACAACAATTATGGACCTATGAACATTGCAAGAGGATCCTCAGCCTCGGTCAACACATCATCGTCTCGCGGAGGAACAGCTAGCGAACAGAGCTCCGCTCTTGAGCTTGGAGGCACGCGTTCTGACATTGTATCGACGGAGCTGTATACCATCATGCTTGTCACTTGTTACTCTGAAGGCGAGGATGGTCTGCGTACTACCATGGACAGTTTGGCTGAAACAACCTACTCGAAAAAGCACAAGGTATGTATAAGATTTTGACGATCCTCTGCTTTTTTATCGAATCTCATATACTGCTACAGTGCTTCTTTGTAATTGCTGATGGTATCATTACTGGTGCTGGCGAGACTCGCTCTACTCCGGATATTATTGTCGATATGATGACATTGGATCCCACGATGGCTAATCCGAAGCCAGCATCTTACTTGGCAATTGCTGATGGTGAGAAGCAACTTAATATGGCCAAAGTGGTAAGCATAAACAAGTATGTGGACAAATTTAATTATCGACTGAGAATTTTCATCTAGTACGCCGGTCACTACAAAGGAGTTCCCTGTATCACAATCGTCAAGTGCGGCACTGAAGAGGAAAAGGATGCGCCGAAACCTGGCAATCGTGGCAAACGTGATTCGCAACTTATCCTCATGTCTTTCTTCCAGCGGGTTTTATTCAATGATCGCTTGTGCGAACTAGATTATGAAATCTTTTGGAAAATGACATGGCTTATGAAAGGAGTGACTCCTGACAAGTTTGAGTTGGTACTCATGGTAAGTTTTATCGAACGAATGCCTACATGCAGCTGAACTCACAGGATGCAGGTCGATGCCGATACCAAGGTCTTACCAGATGCATTGACTTACATGGTGGCTGCAATGGCCAATGACATTACAATCATGGGTTTATGTGGCGAAACTCGCATAGCAAACAAACGCGCTTCATGTGAGTGCATTTACGAATCTGGTAGCTGCATCTCTACTGATGCATCAGATTATCTCCAGGGGTCACGGCCATTCAAGTATTTGAATACTATATCTCTCACCATTATGCAAAGGCCTTCGAGTCATTGTTTGGCATCGTCACTTGTCTTCCTGGTTGTTTCAGCATGTTCCGCATCAAAGCTCCCAAGAACGGTGCGTGGGTACCTTTGTTGGCAAATCCAGATGTTATTCTCGAATACAACCAGAACGTTGTGACGACGCTTCACGAAAAGAACCTGTTGCTCCTCGGTGAAGATCGATTCTTGTCAACCTTGATGTTGCGCACTTTCCCGAAGCGACAAATGATGTTTGTTCCACAAGCCCGTTGCAAAACCATTGTTCCAGACGACTTCCGTGTTCTGCTTTCTCAGAGACGCCGGTGGATCAACTCGACCGTCCACAATTTAATGGAGCTTGTTCTTGTGTCCGACCTCTGCGGTATCGCATGCTTGTCTATGCAATTCTCTGTCTTTGTTGATCTGATTGCTGCACTTGTGCTTCCAGCCGCCATCGTCATGACAATCTACCTTATCATCAGCTCGGCAGTATCCACCAATCCACAATGGCAATCACTTGCACTTCTTATTTGTATCCTGGGTCTTCCCGGTGTACTTATTGCAATTACAACCTTTAAACTTATTTATATTCTCTGGATGTTTAGTAAGTAATGGTATCGCTTACATTGAAGATCCAATCGACTAACAACGTGATCTATTGCAGTTTATATTATTTCATTGCCTATCTGGAACTTTATTCTCCCTGTTTACTCTTATTGGCATTTTGATGACTTTTCTTGGGGTGCTACTCGTGTTGTCGCCGGCGAAAAGAAGGATAAAGGCCACGGTGATGCTGAAGGCAAATTCGATTCCTCGCGCCTTGTGATGAAGAAATGGGAAGACTGGGAAGCAGAACGAACTGGACAGCGATTTGCACGCAACCGCTTCACGCTCAAGACTCCTCTCGATCCACCATTGGCCTTTGACGGCAAGTCATCAGTGACGCCTGTTACACCAAAAAACATCTTTAGCGATCGCAAAATGTTCAGCTCATCGGCTTCGCTCCTCAGCGCAACTGGATCCGCTGGCAGCACTGTAAATGGCGGCAACAATCGATAAACTTGCAACCTTTTGCTATAGAAACCTATCTTTCACTCCTAGCTTGTCTATACATAGACTTTACATTCATTGTCAGTTCCTACACTGCGAATTCATGTACACTTCACCGTTATTCCTGCTCATACTCCAAGTATTCCTACCCTGAATTCATAAAATCTAAACATTGCATAACTGTCGATATAGCGCATTGTCAGTGCGCTTTGTTTAAACGTTTGTCCTTTTGTCATGGGAATTAAGTGACACATTGTGTGACGTCCGAGGCTCGTTCTTGAGCGGCGCGCGCGGCAACGAACTGCCGTTTTAGGATTTGGTCACTTTTTTTTCTCTTCTTACGAAGTTTTTGCCTATTATTCTACAGGACCCGATGGTAAATGCCTGCAGTGGGCCGATCGGCACAGCTGGAATTCCTTATTGTAATTGCTGACTGTATATTCGGGGCGACGTTCTTTTCTCTGCCTCTTTGCACTTTTAGGCTGACCAACTGACTGAAGAACAGATTAGAGAGTACCGGGAAGCTTTCCAATTGTTTGACCGAGATGGCGATGGTACCATTACCGCAGCAGAGCTTGGTGTCGTGCTCCGATCCTTTGGCATGAACCCTGACGAAAGCGAGTTGAACGATATGGTAATGATATAAAAAACACGACAAAACCGCACGCATACTCACTGGCAAGTTGAGTAATATAGGTAAACGACGTTGATGCTGATGGGAACGGTACCATCGACTTTCAAGAATTCCTTGGACTTGTAGAGAACCTAAGGTCTGGCAATGAGAATGAAGATTTAGAGGAAGCTTTCAGGTGAGGTATTATAAATGAGATCAAGGAGAAAACAGCGACTGAAGGCCGGATCAATATAGGGTATTTGATGCAGACGGCAATGGATTGATCGATCGCGAGGAACTTGCCCGTGTCATGAGCTCTTTAAACGAACAGCTCTCCCAAGAAGAGTTAGACGCCATGATCCGGGAAGCCGACACAGATGGAGACGGACAAATCAGTTTTGAAGAGTTCAAGGCCATGATGGGAGCAAAGTAAAGTGGAACAAAGGAAAAGGAAAAACTGATCATAAATCCCCGTTGTATCATAGTCTCAATGTTTAGTTACTTGTAAATTTTTGCTTGGACTAGCATTTGCCGTCGTTTTGCCGTCGGAAGAAACTTGCGTCGCGCTCTACATTAAAACCCGCCATCAACACCAATGCCAGCAAACCCTGGATTTTAGCGCTGCTGAGCAAATGTCTGCGTAGCATCTTGCGCTTTTATTGCATTTTTCAATGCAGCTAAGATACTCCTTGAACTGATGCGTATTTGTATAGACAGGGCATTCTTCGCTATAAGACGTGGTAGCATCCTGCAGGCACGGCCAAAAAAGATTTGCATGAATATAAGTATACTGATCTATCACTTGCCGTAAAGCTCCTACATATGTGGCATCTTTACGAATCTTTCCATCGACTGTAGTGTCCAGTTTCGAAATATGGATTGGTGAAGTTGAGAACCGTTTTTATAAAGAAAACATAGGAACTTCGGTTGTAGATCGAAAGGGACGAGGATACATCGAATAGTCCTTGTGGCAGAGTTCCAGTTCGATTGCTTGTTCCATAGCAACGTGCGTCCGGATCCAAGGCTACCAATCCCTGCTGTTGACTCATTTTCAAGTCGCACACGTTGGGGCAGTAAGTAAACGCAACGAACTTTATGGTTTGGCTATTTGCACTTCCCCCGCTCCTACACCACCTTCCCCAGGCTTAACTTTAAATGATTTTTGAGGTGTCGAAAAAGAAAAAGTTCGGCCAGAGCGCTGGCCATGTTGGGAAAGTTTCAGGCGCCCTCGATTATAAAGAAAGGAAGAGGGAACCAGTGATTCATATGCCTGCTCACTGGAATATCCTGAGTGCTCGGGTAAAGAGTATTTCATAAAGATAAAGAGCTTCTTGGGCATACAAATGAAATGTGAAAATCTGTTCAGATCGAGAGGACAGGACACGGAATGCGAAACAATAGGCAAGTTGAGGTTTCATGCAAACAGTATTAAGACGCCACAACGCTATCAGATTCCGTGCAGAAACATTGTTGGACACAAGAGAGAAAAGCTCACCTCTTCCCGCTATTCTTCTCTTACATCGAGGTTGATAATGCAGACCAACAATTATCCATCTGCTCCTCAGCGTAAGTGAGAAAACAGCTCAAGATTACACGACGTCTCTTATCTAAGGATCCTTTGAGCAGGATCTACATCCATCCGAAGCTTTCTACAGTACGTTGACTCCAGTAATGGAGAGTATGTGCAACCCTCAATAGTCGAACCGGCAGTCGGACCCAACTTGGCACAACGTCTCGAAGAAGCATTCCAAAATCTTCAAAACTAACAACTGCCAAAGGAAGCACTCGAGCCTTGGCTACATTTTTGCGACTTCACAGGCTCTTTGCGAACAGCAACGACCAAGAACACCCGATGCTTCATTTTCTTAACGGCAGTCAAGCATCGTCAATAGCTCTGAGGCTCGAGGTCCATGATGTTCAGGCAAAATCCTACTACCAGTTCCTATACGCCTTTGGAAATCTCTACAATGTGCAGATATATTTCTTTTCCACAAGAAAACTCGCGAGATTTATCGTCCCAGAGCGCCAAGAGGGCGTCGAAAATGCACTCGGACTTCTGGAGCATATTGGTAGGTAAACGTCTGTATTGCTCATATCTCAAATGCTTAGAGACGTACGTGGTTACACAGATTCGTTTTAGGGGAGCAAGTCGTGGTATGTGCTTGAGCGGCATAAGACCTTGGTGCCACGCGCCCCCAAAAGCTGCAGGCAGACCAAGAAGATATGACGAAAATGCCTCGGGTTGCCCAACCAAGAGACTCTGATAAGCGTCAACAAAAATCAACTGTGGAAATAAAAGTCACCTTGGCAGGGGTTCAGGCAGCGAGAAAACGCAAGAAGAATCAAGAGCAAGGCACGGGAATCTCTTTGAGCGATTCAGCCGCGAACGTTTGGAAAAAGAGGCGGACACTTTGGCAGGCGCGCTGACAGAGAAGAAGAAGGCTTTAAGTAACTTGAACCGCAAATATCCAACGAAGAGCGTGACAGAGCGGATGCCAGAGTCTGACAAAGATGATGCAACAGAGGAAGCACATCCAGCAATGGATAGAACAGCACTACGATCAAGGTCCCAAAAGAACGGTTGGAATCACAGGCACGGATCCAGGACGTGCCACCACAGCTACAACGGTATCCAGAAGCGTCGAGTCAATTTTTTGCGACATCAACCGTTTCTGCGTCCTGCAAGATCTTGAAGACGATGCTTCTCGCGGCGAGTAGTCTATGGATATTGATATGGATCTAGAGAAGTTACCACCAGCAATTGAACTGAAGACGGGAACAATCGAGAATGCGTCTTTTCGAAAGTATCACAGAACAGTACGTGAGCAAGGAGAGCCAAAGGACCCGAAAAAGACCAAATCCCGCGAGTTGCGCGAGCACCAATCTATCAGAAGTTCGGATCGAGCATCGACAAAATACCGTGTCCAAACAGTGGAAAACACAGACGTCTGCTGTCAACTTTGTTGGCTACTGGATGGGGCGCAATAGTCATGCTTAAGGGTCATCGCCACGAGGGCGAGCAAGTTGAAAGCTACCGTGGATGCTCAAAAGGAAAACGAGCTCCTGGTTGTTGATGAATTCAAGAGCACCAAAACTTGCAATTTCTGTTTTCAGCCAACCGTCATCCACAAGTACAGGCGTGATGGAAAATTTGTGTCCGTCAAAGGTGCTCTGAGGTGCAACAATACGGACTGTCCATCGAGGCATCTAAAGCTAAAGCAAACGACACGGAGCCGCGACGCCGCCGCCGCTGCAAACATAGCAGTCATTGGTTAATCAAAAGCAGTTTCAGCAGACAGTAAACCTCTACCGGTGTTCAGACGCGGAAACATTAAGACACGCGATACAATCTCGCGCCACATTTTCAACCCTTACTGCATCGGAACCAGAATGGTTACCGTTTGTAACCTCGAAAAGAGGAAAAGTTTGACGTAAGTCCTTTTACTCCTGTTCAATTTTCATTTACTGACGGAGAGTGCGCCTAGGGTGGTGCAAATAGCCCAAAGCGAACTTTAGGCGGTTAGCATATTGAACTTCATACAAAGCACTCGATTCAAGAATACTCGATCTAGGAACATTTAGAATATGAAGTCAAATATGTGAAATTAAAAGTTATATCTGTCATGCTACACGTCACACACACATCCTCACCGGTGAAGCACCTGCGGCAAAGCCCAAGTGGCCTCATTCAAGCTGACATTTAAAAACGAGGCAAAAAGCGCAATTCTGCAAGGGCGTGTTCTTACGAGCTTCGACATGGCGACAGCCAAGATCCCTAAAGTACTTACGATTGCAGGCAGTGACAGCGGCGGGTACGGTAGTTTTGAAGCGAAGCGGCTGTAGCAACAACATGCCTATGCTGACAACGCGACGTTGCATACTTGCAGTGGAGCCGGTATCCAAGCAGATATAAAGACACTCACTTCGTTGAACGTCTATGCAACTGCAGTGCTGACTTCAGTTACGTCCCAGAACACCCTTGGTGTGGACGGTATACACGACTTGCCGCCCGAGTTTGTAGAAAAGCAACTGAATGCCGTCCTGAGCGATATTGGCTCTGATGCGATCAAGACCGGTATGTTGTCTTCAGCGCCCATCATCAAAACCGTGGCCCAAGTGCTCCGGCGTTATCCCGAGTCTTCCCGATACTTGGTCCTCGATCCAGTGATGGTCTCCACTAGCGGATCTAAACTTTTAGCGGATGGGGCCGTCCAGGCTTTCATAGATGATCTCCTCCCAATCACGTATCTGGTCACGCCGAATGTGCCTGAGGCTGAGGTCTTGCTTGGTCTGGAAAAGGGATCCATCAAGGATCTCGAGGGTTTACAGGATGCCGCTAAGCGTATCGGTGCTATGGGCCCACAGTATGTTCTGGTCAAGGGTGGTCACCTGCCTTTGGAGCGTAACGGACAGAAAAAGGTGGTGGACGTCTTTTATGAATCTTCAAGCGGTACTTTCCATGAAATTGAAAACGCATTTATTGAGACCAAGGACACCCATGGCACTGGATGCACACTATCTGCTGCCATTGCTGGCGAACTTTCCAAGGGCGCTGATGGTAATTGAATACGATACCTTTAGGGACTTGATGTTTTGCTGACTAATTGATGCTTAGCTCTCTCTGCTGTCAAGACCGCTACGGCTTACACCCAGGATGCTATTGCCACCTCCTTGGGCGTTATTGGCAAAGGCTCGGGTCCCGTAAACCACTTGCATAATATTCGAAGCATGCCTTACGCTGGGTAAGCACATGATAACTTGTCGCAGTTGACATCTTTGTTGATATTTGTGCTCGTCTTTTGCAGACAAAGTTTCGTACAGGCACTGAAGAACTCTTTGCCACCTGGTTTGTGGGACGAGTTTATCAAGCATCCCTTTGTGCGTGGAATGGCAGACGGAACTCTTGATAAGGAATCTTTTATCTTTTACATCAAGCAGGATTATTTGTACTTGCAGCACTATGCTCGCAGCGCTGCTCTCGCCGCGTACAAATGTAAGTCCATCTACAGGATTTGACAGGTTAGAAAAACTCGTTCAGTAGCGGTATATATGTTTTTTGAAGCTCCCACAATTGAAATGGCTGCTAGAAACGCACGTATTGTGCTCCACATTCACGAGGAAATGCAGATGCACTTGAAGGTGAAGTCCCAAGCACAATAGATGAAAATGATACGCCTCCCGGTACTTACCTATTGTTTAATTGTCACAGTACTGTGAGCAATGGGGTATCAGCAAAGAAGATATTTTGGCAACTCCTGAGAGTGTGTACAATGTTGCATACACAAGATACGTCTTGGATAAAGGTAAAATAATCTGCAGAATAGAATCAATGGCTGTAGCTAAGAAATTGTTGCTGTTAGGTGTAACCGGCGATCAGCTTGATCTGCAGGTAGCCATGGCTCCATGCTTGCTTGGCTACGGCGAAATTGGTCTTATGCTCTATAATGATCCCAACACAAAGAGAGGTAAAAAAACGAAAAAAGACGCTTCCATTGGCTCCTACGTGCACTAAGAATACTGTAACCAGAGGGTAATCCTTACTGGACATGGATCAAAAACTATGCTGAAGATTCCTTCCAGGATGCCGTCAAGGCCGGTAAAGGTAAGGGATTCTAAGCGTGGTCCGTGTTAGCACTGCTCGCAGGTGATATTTACGCTTGATGTATAGAATTGTTGGAGGAACTGGCTATCCACAGAGTATCCACATCCCCGCAACGCTTCCGTGAGGCATGTGAGATCTTTGAACAAGCAACCAAGTTGGAAATTAGCTTCTGGGAAATGGGCCTCAAGCGGCAATAGATTGATTTTGATTGTATCTTAGCTTATTTAAAAACAATGAGAATAAAAATATGATGCAAAATCTATGTAAACGAACTATGCGTCACTAGGAACTTGCTCGGATTTGTCCACTTTAAGACGCTTCATGTCTCCCTTCAACCACAGACAAGGCAGAGAGCCAACGCACAAAAGGACTGCCGATGCGATGAGTGAATTGTGCATATTCTTCAGGTGGGGTAGCATCGGGTCCGGCTCGCAGCGAGTCTGAAATGATAGTAAAGATAAGCATGGCTGCTGAGATGAAGGCCCATATCAAGTTGGAAACGACTGATTCTGGTATAGGATACATCACTATGGATAAGATGAGTCAAGTTATTGCATAGCAATGGCTCAACAGATCTGACAATATTTACATTCGCAAGCATACTCCAGTTGAATAGGTAGCAAGCCCATCGAGAAGAAACCAATGAGCATGATGGAAATAACAGAATAACATATGCGTTGGGAACAACTAAAAAAAAATAGAGTTATGGTGTCATCACGCTTGTTTAGAGTTATGGAGAGGACTATCTGCACTTACTTTCAAATATTAACATAATGTAGGTGGCGCACAACATTGGTGTAAACATTTTGAGAATCATCAAATGCTGGAAGCTTCTTCCAGCCCAATATCCGGTCATGGCTGCAATAAAGGCATATTTCAAGATCAGAAATGCTTACAATGTTCATCAAACAATTCCATTTCCACGTACCTCCTCCAAGATAGCCAGCCACGGCGGATAACGAACCACCAACGCCGGTTTGAGTCTCCGTGTAGCCGTACGGTGCTGCTGCTTGAACGACAATAACCGAAATTGCAAAGAACATACCGGCATTGAAGGAAGTGATTATGGCAACCGACCAAAATTGGGCGCTTCGCACCAGAGCTTTCATACCATCCCAAACGCTTGTACGGCTTGCGCATGCACTGGCGGAGGGCGCTTCTTTCGGCTTCTTGGGCATAATCAAGAGAGGAATGGCAGCAACTGTTGAAATAATGGCGACAATGATGAACTGATATAGCCCAGATATTTCAAGAATAAACATTAGTTATAAATAGCAGCGTAATGCTCTTTCCCATTCTCTTTTCTTTTCGTAGTTGTTCTTACCGATCTCGGCGTTTCCTCGGGCACATGCGCGAGCAGTGGACCTGCAACTGGTATGATAATTTGTCCAAAGGAAAGAGCTAAAAGGGTGTCAAGATAAGCATAAATACAGTTGGAAAAAATAAGAGCCACCATCAGGCCTTGTGCATGATCACTTGCCTGTGAGCATATTGCCGAGACCGCGATCAGCAGGTGCAAACCATAAAGCCACAAACTATACATTGCATATTACTTGTCTGTTATCCTAAAGGAAATGAACAATGAAACGGATACAGAGTTTTCTACCTTGGAGGATATGCTGTAATAAAAATGTTCTTAGAACTGTCGATCGGCTGAGAAAATTTAGAGTTGTAAAGATTATAGTACACCTACTTGTAGACGAACGGACCTCCTATACTTGCTATAATTTGACCGAGCAGAACCACAGGATAACGATGCGCGGGGCCTGCAACTATAGAAAGGCAACGAATCCAGCAACCCAGGACGTTCATGACTCCCGAAAAGATCAACTGTTGAGAATGCGCTCAGAGATTTCAATACACAGGCTTTTCAGGCTAGATAGATAGGCTTTTCATACTCACGCATGTCTTTATGCCGAATCTTTCGTAGGCCCAGGCACCGATGATAGAGAATACGCAGTTTGCAATAGCGGAAACATTAGATAGCCAATTGACCTGTGTAAGACTTGCATTCATCCACTCCGACGTAGTGATCGCAGCGCTGGATGCCGTCTGCCACATTATCGTGCATGCAGCGTTGTGTAAGCTAATGCATATGGTCAGAACCCATGCGAGCCAGGTCGTTCTGCCACCAAAATCGATGCTGGATGTAGTCGGCACAGGGGATGGCTGTTTTTCTAGCATAATCGCACTGTCGAGGTTGTCATTTTTGCCCTTACGTGGATTTGGTTCTCTTGATACCAATTTGGTATCCAAGGGCTTTAGATCGGCACGACTGGGACCAGTTGCACCAGCATTTTGGGCGTCCCCATCGAGTGTTGACATATTTATCGTTTCCGTTATAATTAGCTATAGATAAATATGGTTGAAATCAATGAAGAGGGAAAATGTATTATCTTTAGTTTTTTCAATACTTGAAGGAAAAAATGTTATTTTCTCCTCTCTATGAAATAAGTATATAAATGAAGAAAGGAAACGAAAGAGAGAACAGGAGCAGACGAAATTCAGGGTTAGGGGTCAAGTCTTGATATTTAGAGGCGTAGAAGCTCACAGGGATCGATTTAAAATGCAGAGCGGATTTATGCGTGGATCTGGCGTCTTTATCCGAAACTAAGAGTATAAGGGCTTACCGGAATCAAAGTTCAGCTCGGACACGCAAAAAAGAGGGGAGCGATCTGTATGGCCAAAGTGTGCTCTCATGCATCTACCTGCTTTGAATTGCCTGCGTCTCATAAGCAACATAAAGGGAAACGAGTTCCCGAGGATTGTCTTGCGCGGTCACAAGTTCATGTATATAGTACATGTATACAATGTAAAGAACTGGACGTATCAAGATGAATACATTAATATCATTTGCATAGGTCATGTTATTAACGTGCTTTACGACTATAATGATCGATAGAACTGGAATTCTTTGACATGCCGATATCCTTCTAATACGATCAATAAATAGCAACGCATTGCATGGATACGAGATGAAAGCATGATTCACTTTATACTTCCAAAACCTCCTACATTGATCAACATGTATATATAAAAACCGCTGTAAGTGAAGCGTACCGACTGGTAGGAAGCGCTCCCTAATAATATGTTCAAGAACTTTGTGCATGATGCACAATACCACGCCGTGGCACATCACACCCCTAAGGCAACAAATGCCGCCAAGTCTGATGAGCCGGCGGCTCGGGTTTGTTGCTTGTTGCACGAGTCGTAGTAATTGACGTTGCTTTTTCCATACCCCTTTTACTTGGTCGTACTCAAGATTGCTCATTAAAGAGTTTATTCAGTAGTCTCTTTCACCTTTTAATATATTTAAAGAAGATTATCTCAAAATTTTTACCGGGACGAGATCTTGACAGAGACAATTACTGCAAGCATATCTCAGACATTATTCTTGATTCCAAAAGAGAGTCCTCGCTCTATTTTTTAATGATTGTATATTAGAACGTGATGCTGAAAGATCGTTTTGAAAGTCTGGTCTAAGCAAAGAAGTGATCCGGATACATCAAATGCACATTGCCGAGTCACCAGATTTTTACTTTCTTCTTTGAACGCAACATTTGAAGAAAAAGATCCCCAAGTACTGTCGTTTTCCAGCATATATGCCTATCAAGATGTTCGAGGCAACAGTCTGACGACTAGTACACCATCCGCAACCAATGCTTGTGACAATCTGTGGATGCATACTTACATATAATAAAAATGCTCTTTATATGCGAGAACATCGTTATCACACAAGCCTTCTTTCATAAAGGCTATGAAAACTCACTATTCGTCTCAAGAAAGAAAAATGCCCTATCGAGGCAATCAATGTGGAAGTAGCATCTTTCCTGACAAATTTTAGCAAATTCCGAGCATTACTGTCCTCCAAATGTCGGTTTCATTTTTAAAATAAACTTGATGTGAGTGGGGAATAAGCACATGCCTGGCTGAATCTCTCTTCTTATGTGTGTGCGATCATAATGTTTCCTTCTATCTTTCCAATCACTGTAAAAAGAACCCGGTGGCTAGCATCGAGCAGAAAGAGAGATTGACAAGAAAATGCCGAGTTTCGAAGCAGCTCCTCAGATAGCACCTAGCAATGAGCAGCAGCGACCACAGTCACGAAAGGATTCCATAGAACCCGGCACAGAATCCATGTTATGGCACATGATGAACGATATGCATCGCGCAATTGATAATAATAATAATAATAATAATAATAATTCAGCATTGCATGATGAAAAGCAAGGTAAGAAGAGTTCGCTCATGGATGTACATTAAAACGAAATAGAGAGATTTGGGTATACTTATGTACGCGGTTCTTGGCAAGTTCAGTGTCACAAACAGACCATGAATACCGGATGAAGCTAGACAAACGGAGAAAACTGTTCTGCCAGATGCGGATTGCTATCGGAATTGTGCTTGTGTTGGTGGTGCTGATAGGTAGAAGATTAAAGACAGTGTTATTGATATATTGTCGTTTGCAACTCCCATGTCTTATTGTACATTTATAGTGACCATCGTTGTCAGTGAAATGAAAAAGCAGAGTTGAATTTATAATGTGAAAATTGTCAAGCCGCTATTTTTTATTAAACTCTATTTTGTATTAGCAGCAATGACCTCGTAAGGTCTAAAGTTTGGCTTAGAGAGTAGCCGGAAATTGCAGTGATATTTGGTATGGCCAGATCTGCAGCATCTTGGAGCCAGCTTAGCCATTTCAATATGAGAATCCGATTCTTGGCAGTCATCCATCGTGCACGCAGAAAGCATTCATCTGTTGAGGAAAATATGATCCTTTTAATTACAAAGTGACTATGTGTTTGATATGTTACTACCTACTTCGTAATGTGGGAGTTTAAGTTATCCTCTAGTCTATACTAGCACATAGCTAAAAGATAGGAGACTTGCACGAAGTATTACAAGCAGTATTGATGATGATAATAATGATGAAAAGTCATTGTATACAGCAAAGTCGGTGAACTCATAAAAAAAGTATAGAAAGGGAGTCGAATTATTGCAGAAAA
>KK100202.1:146593-182414 GCA_000611695.1 Rhizomucor miehei CAU432 | reverse complement strand
AATGACCCAGCCCGTATTTCGTAGCACGCAACCACGTAGTAAGACGCTGCTGCTTGTAATTGCTTCGGTCTTTTCGTGAGATACTGCATCTTCGTCTTCTTCGTCTTCTTCGGGCATTGTCTGTGAGGGCGATAGTGGAATTCCTTTGGTTTCGTCTCCTTCATTGATAGTATCCATCTCAATTTTCCATTTAAGTACACCGTTGTATGAATAAAGGTTGGCGTGGGGTGGTTCGCTTTCAATGTAGAACTTTGAACGCTTGCAGTCATCGACCGTATTGATTTCGTTCGTTGCCTGGAGAGAGCGCATAATCTTCAAATTTGTTTCACCGTCCAAGTTTTGCGTCTCCACATAGCAGAGTCCATCAGGCTCAGAGGTTGATAATACAACAATGTCAGCCGGTACAGCGTCGTCGTTTCGCAGATAAACAAAATCGCCTACACGCAAATCTTGCCATCGTGTCCGTTTCCACCGGTTATCAAGTGGTTGTCTTGCCAACGAGCTGCGCTGCTTTTCTTTGCTTGGATCCTTTGGATTCGGCTCTAGCATGGACCGTCGAAGTACCGAGTGTGGGATTTGTCCTGGGCGATATGGCAGTTTTCGCTTCTTGCCGAATACACGTTTTAAGTTGGTCGTGCTCGAGCGAAGCGTACTTCGAAGCGGCGAATGTGTTTTGGGCGGTTCGAGCCGATCCGAAAGATACTGACTATGTACTGTGGAGACGCGGCTGGCGGCATACAAATCGTCTGGTTCCTGACTGGACCTGAACCAGCTCTTACACCACTGCCCAATGGATTTGAGCCATCTTCGCCAGCGCGGGACTTTATATACTGGCACATTGACATTTGTCCAGTCCGACAGCGTGTACGTGATCGCTTTGTTGACACTCTCGTCTGTCTTGTGACGCTTATTGTCTTCAAAGGCGTCTTTTGCGCCAGTGATGATAAGAATGGCGGCGAGCGGAAGAACGACAAGTACCGGTGATGCCGAGGTGCTGAAGATTGGAAACATTTGTAAAATGACGAGGAACAAAAAGTACAAGTTGGCGATCCCTCTAAACTGCTCGAACAAGTTCTTTGGCAAGAAGGTGTACCAAGTGTACTTAGCTGTACGGATCTTGTTGGTCGCATAGACTCGTGTTGGCTGACCATAGTCGTCGAGTTCATCGTCTGGAATCTCTGTGTTTACATAAATCGTTCTGCCCTCGGTAGATGCTGTCGGGAAAGGGTTCTTTTTGGACTTGAAGTGAGGTGAGTCTGGCCGACGAAAGAGCTGAGACAGTTTTGCCCAGGGACCGGCCATAATGATATATTAAGGAAGGGACCGGGAGAGTATATGAAACAGAAAGAGAGAGAAGGGTAGGGGAGCAGAAAAGAAAAAGGTAAAAGTATGCAGAAAAGAAGGTATATACAAGGTCGAGAAGAAGAAGAAGAGGAAGAAATGGGCCGCAAAAGGACAAGTTTGTTGAGTAACGAAAATAGGGATGGTAAATGATTGGAAGCCCTAGTTCTTTCCTGCGCCATTACTGTCCTTATATTCGGTTGATCATTAACTACCAAAAAGGGGGTTTTCGCGTGTCATCTTTGTGAACGAGATGAAATCAAACGAAAATGACTGAGTGCAAAGTGCAATCTTGTTAAGTGCTTTTACTTTGAATTGCTCCAGTGGAGTCCTCAATGCCTTGGCGGAGTGCCGGTGTCACTCGGTTCCAGGGCGCTGTACGACCTTAATGCACGTGCAGGCTTAACCGTTGTGGCGCGTAACGGACATCAATGGGCCCACAGATCTTCCCTCTTTCATCAATTGTCCAACTTCCTCCTTTGTTTACATTTGTCAACGGCGCACCCTTTCCCGGTTGGGAGCAAGTTTATCCACCCAACCGAGAGTATCCGGCCGTTTGATCTCAGCAAACAACGAGTTCCTGATATTGCAAATATAATATTACCTTCTACCTTTAGCCGAACCTGCAAATCGTGCTCTTTGGCATTTTTTGACTTAACAGCCATCGTTAGCGACCGTCGGAACCAAACTATGCACTCGGCTAAGCAAACATTAGTTAGAAAGAACGTCAATCACATTCTAAATATATAAAAACACCACTGACTCGCGACGTTGTTGTGCGACGCGGAAAAACGTAATACATAATGGATGAGGCGAAGCTAACACTGACTAGGAAATAGAAAGAAGGATCGACAGATTTGAGTGTTATAGCATGTCTACTCACATGTACATAACTATGCTTTCATCTAGTTTGCTTTCAAGCAGGCGCCGACCAGCATCTGCAAGCTATAATTAGCAACATGACTCCCAAGCCGTCTTTCTAAGCTTGAATATTACTTTTAACCTATGCACGAGGGAGGATATATGTGCAGAAGCTTTTTTTTGTGCAGAAAAGTCTCCGCAATGTGTATGCAGAGCGACACATGAAATTTCGATATTTTTTTCAAGATAAAGATCTATGTGATTAATCGGCCATTCTCTTTTTCTAGCATTTACTGACTGATTGTTGTGACAAAGAGAACATAGCCTCCAAAAAATGTGATTGCAGCTTAATATACCGTTTGTTTGGTAAATGATGTAATTACAGAATATTTCGCGTGTTTGTCTTCATATTCAATGTGGTGAATTTTAAATCGTGAAAAGAATACTGCTCCATTTAGCGAGCGTTGGTAAGCTAAAACGTGCATCTATTACAGATGTATTGAGACTATGTATAAAAAAATAGTAAAATGAAGGCAATGGTTAAGCGGACAACGCCTTGGCAAGAAACATACGCACGGGTATAGAACACCTACATGATTATTAAGTCGACAAACATGTGTATCGTAACAATGACTTCCTACGAAACGAGTTGTAGAGATGTATGAAGAAACAAAAGGAGACAATGGACAACTGCGCGTAATGAGACGTGTTGTTTCTTGAGGAATACAACTTGCTCCACCCATTTTGTTTTTATTCTTCGTCCATTGTTGTTTTATGCCCGACAAAAAAAATATGAAGGATGGTGCGTTGTACGAGAAATGTGCTATTTTTACGATCTTTTTTTTCAAGCCATGAGGGAGCGTTGAAGCTCGTTGCGATGTACTTCCCATTCGCGTTCAATCTCTTCATCAATGTCTTGAAAAACATTGCCCAAATGGTCATGAACTGTCTGTGCGAGATCAAGTCGGGGTATCGGGTTTACTTCTTGTTGTACTGAGGTGTCAAGAGGGGATCTGGTGATGGGAGGTGATGGCGGAGGTGATGGCAATTTGGTGTCGACGATCTCGGTTTTCTCTTCTTCAAGAACCTGGGCTTTTTCTGCAACTGTAGATCTTATCGGGGATGTAGATGACAAAAAGGAGGATAATCGGCGCCGCATACTGCTGCGAGGAGATGCGCTGGTAGGTGAAGGAGACAAAGACAAGGATGTCATGGAAACGCCTGCAATGGATAATCGACCAGGTTTGATCCGATCCTTTTGAGCTGTAGGTGGAGGCGCTCGTGTTGGCATACCGAACCATCGTCGAGCAGATCCATCTGAAGAAGACAAGACTGATGTTGAGGCTCGCTTTTCGCCAGATGTTTTGTAAAAGGACATTTTGTATCGAGATGGGTTGCCAGTATTGCTGCGTTGTATGAGGGAAAAAAGGGAAGAAAGGCGAGGAAAAGAGGGAGAGAGAGAAACAAAAAAGATGAGAAAGTGAGACAAACAATACTTCCTTTCAAACCATACAATTTTTTAGCGTTTTTTGCAGTCATCCGAAATCCGGCACTGTGCGTGTTTTCATGAGCAGTCATTTCTCGAATCGTTTTTGGAAAAGTAACCAAAAAGAAACATGACATACATAACACACGCTACGGATGTGCAACAGCGTCCACCTCCAAAACTTCCTTTTTTGACTTTCCAAGCGGGAAGAGAAGAGGATGCTTTCCGGGCATCACTTGACCCATACATGGCCATCTGCAGCAGTTTCGAATAACTAGCTATCAAACAGGATGAAAATATGGGTTGTAATAATACATATTGTACACCCAAATAAACTTTTCACCACTCATTTCCTCCTATACTCTTTCTTTTGTTTAATTTATCTTCTTTGTGTGTAAAGCCAAGGCCATACTGTTACACGAAGCTCGTTCGGTGTAGCACCAGGTTGCATTGTTCTTTACAGTTTGTCCAGCATGGTATTTTCTAAAGTTTCTGCGCTAAGCCCTCTCTGTCATCTCCACTGTGCGAGATGGTGTTTTCATTTGTTTTTCACCACCTAGTGCCCTGCTAGAAGGAAATATTGCTCAACCGTTGATGTCCGTCCTGCAGGCAACTACTTTATCTCCATCAAATTTCACGTTGCGTTCAAGTAGTCCCCGTAGCGTAAACGGTAAAGAATGATGACACAACAAACAACCAAACAGCTCATGCAAAATTTTCCGTCTCTCGAGTCAAGAAAAAAAATTGACGATTTAGCTATGTATGTACTGTGCTATACTATGCATTCGATGACAACAGAGGAAATGTTACTTTTTCTCAGTCAAGAGTTTCATAAATGTGCTCGGAAGGAAATTGTTCATTAGATTCTACAAAAAGTTGTACGTTAGTCATTGTAGTTGTTGTATTCTAGTTTGCAACTTACTCGATGCTGGATTTCGCCGGCTGGTAGCGCCTTATAAAGCTTGGACTGTAGATTTATACGTTGAGGGTACACGTTCAGCGGCCACGATGCTTCCTCGCATCGCTTCTTTATCAGATAGCTCGCCATATCGCATAAAATGTATGAATTCTAAAGTTTTTACATGAGTTTTAGCGAAAGTGAAGGAGGGGCGGGTTTTTTGCGCTTTTTCAAGACTTGCCTGACTCTGTTCTGGGGAAACCATATCCTTGGATGACTTAATCTTTTGCGCCACATGATATAGGAATGAAACGTTATCGGGTGTAGCAATACATGACAGATAGAATTCAAAGTACTGAACGAAAAGCAAGAGATCGTCGTTGGCCACAGTAAAATCTGGATGATGTGCCAAAATATGTATCAGCACCACAAACGAAGTCTCCATGATAGTCGAATGACCCTTTTCGGCGATCGCGCGTCTCTTGATATAATTTTTGATTTGCTTGATCAGATCAGACTCTGGTTCGTGTGCGTATAAAAAGAGGAAAGCAAAGTATCGTGGGTGGATCTGATTCAACTTTAAACCTTTCATAAGGGTTTCAGCAAAGCCGGCGCGGACATAGTAGCAACTGTCCTGTACGGTCAATCCAAGGCGCTCAAACTTTGCCACCGTCAGTTCGTGTCCATATCGTTCCAAGTGTGTAAGCTTGACAATGGACTGAGCAGCAGCTAACCGCAGATGTGACGTTTCTGCAGTGCTGGATTTTGCAAGATTTGTAAGATATCTCGTAGATTGCCAAACTAACGAATGGTTTACCTTGTGTTATTGGTGACTGCTACATCGCATGAAAAGTCTAGACATTCCCACAGGAGTGCAAAAACTCGATCTGCAAGCATATCAGGATGCTCTTCATTTGTAGTAGAAAGGAGATAATTCACCAAGACTTGCAAAGCGGCGAGCTTCGATAAAAAAACGCGTGTTAGAGACGTCTGCTACAGAAAAAAGGCATTACTACATATACCTTTTGCTTCGAAGAGTCAGGTAATATGTCATATTCGAGCCATTCTGCTTCTTGATTTTCGTCCTAGAGACCAACCTCAGCAAATTACGCACGCCCTACTAATCGTTAAATACGTACTGGTGGTGTTTTTTGCTCCATAACAGTGCCTTTAATGAAATCTAACAAGGGCACAATTTGATTTGATAATTCTGCAGGCTTGTATAATGCAAATTCAGCGAGGCAGGTAAGTTTGACGACCAAATGTGGGTCCTCCACTTTCAAGTCTCTACATGCAGTCTACACGTTATTCAGTAAACTTGTCGTTTTCCTATTTTTTTGAAAGACACTCGTTCTTTTTATACTAACCTCAATTATATCCGCATGCAAATCAGATGCATCCGTATTACTAATAATGGCAGCAGTGTATCGTGCTTGTTCGACTGTTCCAACTCTTATAAAGTTACACATTTGATTCAGCATTTCATTGTCGAACAGTTCAAATCGTGCATTTGTTGTGCTTATATTTGCAAGCAGCTCGAGCGATCCATTCACTATGTGAACTAGTTACTTGCATGTATAACACAGTAAGTGGAAATATTCTCATACCTATATTTGGATCTGATTCGCTAAGCAGCGTAGATACAACCTGATGTGCATAGCTTTGGTACATTGTTGGGAAACAGGCCGAAATTTCCTACTCATAGCTCTAAGTGATTCCTGGTATGGATGGGCGATCGTTCATATCTCAGTAGCATACCTTGAGTAATTCTTGGGCTGATTCACCCTTACGGGTATTTCGCTGCAGATTCGCGTTTTGTAGTATTTGAAACAGATGAGGAACACAAGTCTTGTTTAGAATGAAAAGGCATGCTCTATTAAGAACGCCATCGAAGGTTTCGTGGACTCCAGGCATCAAATCTTGGACGCTTCGTTCAAATTGTTTCTAATCAATTACTGTGTAAGTTTCTTTGTCTTGAGTGGATAAAACTAGATGGGCTACTTACCCTTGCGTTTACGATAATGTCATACTCGGCCTCAGGATCAATACATGTTTTGAGTAGCTGAAGTGTATCTACATTTTGAGCTTCTCGCAACCGTCTAAGAGCGCTTGCTGTTTTTGCACCATCTGGAAATCGAGCTGTTTTTCCGCAAGTGTTAGCTCAATCATTGCAGCCAGCCCTCTAGCAAAATGACTCACATGAAATATGCTTGATGATGGCTTCCGCTTTGTGTTGAGCATTTAATTCAGCTTCCATATCTGTCATCTCATCCTGCTTATATGGTTAATAAGCATCTACTTAAATAGAATTGTCTCTTGGTTGTAACTCACCTCTGTGAAGCATGTTTGAATGTATTTTGACAAAAGCTGTACAAAACTGTATATTTCTCTTGAGTAACCAGGTTTCCATTCCCTACATTTTCCAAAGGTTTACCTCTTATGTCTCCTCAAATAAGCAGAAAACGCAACGCGGGATCGCTGCTGAAGAGATCCATGGATTGTGACCAGTCGCTCAGTCCTGCTTGCGTCATCCAGATTTTCCGGGAAAATAAACGTGTTCACAGTACTTTCAAGGGCAGACCTGGGTGCAAAAGGTGAGTATCAGATTTGCGAGCTGTAAAGTGTAGTGTATCCCTACATTACAGATAAATCGTCAAGATACATGCAGTTGAATAAAGTATCGGGTATCCATCCAAGTTTGTTGATAACGACATCGTCGACCTTCATATCTATCATCATTGTTAATACGGTGCTAGCTCGGCAACGTAATTGTTACTTACATTCTAGGAAAGGCGCTATTGTAGATAGCTCCAAGAGCCGTCATGGCCTCTTTTCGAACAAGTTGCTGCATAGATAATTTGAGTCTTCCATACATATATTTGCCATTTGATAACATTTCGCAGTTACCTTTTTATCTCTGCATCGTAACGATACTTGCTCCAATACAGTTTTGTCAACGCTGTAGAGAATATCATGCAGATCCATACCGCCTATGACTTGACAGGCCGTTGCGCGAACCTTCTCCTCTGGATCAGATATCTTGTCCCTGATACAATCTATATCACAGAGACGTATTTGGTATAAATATTTTTTCAGCGTGATCTACTCTACCACTTACCATTCAACTCTGGTACGACCTGGCTGTGTCGTTGATAGATAGCACCGCATTTCTGAAGCCATTGCACACGGATTTGGACAGTTTTGTCGTTGCGTCTATAAAACTGTTCTGTCAGAGAAAATTCATTACGTCATGCAATCTAAATTTGCGTCTTTACCTGCCAAGCCATGTTTTCCATATGCCTGGATATTGATGAAACAATGCCGTGCCTTCTTCCGCAAACATGCTGCCAATCGTTTCTGTTGCCAAAAGACGAACATTGAAATTATCCACTTTCATTTCTTCCTCCAGCTGAGGTAACACATTTAAGAGCAAATCTGGTATCACAGAGTGTACGCGCTGGATTAGATGATGTAGTTTTCTGAGCTCTTCTTCATCCTCTGCAGATCCTTCGCTTCGACTCATGGATACAAGGACATCCGAGAAATATTGACAAACACGGCGTTGAAGGGCATCCGTGCACGCACGGCATAAATCGAGCGCCATCATATAGCATGGATCCTTATCGTTTGTCTATACCTTTGGATCAGCGGGCGCAAAGTCAACGAACAGATCAGAAAAGCAATCCATTACCTTCTCAAATTGTTCCAACAAGAGTTCAATCGATTCCTGTGAGATAGGGCCGACTTCCTCTACAATTTGCGCAAGTAATTCCGTCATACAGACTTGCACATTCCGTTGTGGCTCCTTGCTAAAAGTTATAAATGGGTCAGTTACAGTCCTTCTTTTCCCAAGTGTCCAATGGCGTCTTTTTCTACCTGACAACATTAAAGCAGCACGTAAAGAATTCGGTAGCCATTTCCTCTGCATTGTCAAAGTCGGAAATGATAATGATACTCTTCACGGTCGACAAGTTTTCGAGCAAGTAGAAATGGGATGCAAAGTTTGGATCACGCGAGGATTCGAGCTGTTTAAGCTGGGACAGAAACAGACTGAATATGCTCTGTTGCAGATCTCCATTATTAGTCTATCATGAGCAACATTCTAGTTCATTTTCTGTTTCTTGCCTTGAGTTCCGGTCGTGTGTAAGGTGCCTCGGGTGCATACAATCGCAGCATATCTGAAAGACAGCAAGCTGTCAGTGCCTTGACTGTTTTGTTGCTGTGATTGAGAAGTCTCGAGTCCACAAGGTCTTTAGAGTAGGACGACAGTGAATGCTTATCGACCGTTTCTTGGTCGAGGCCCTGAAGTTCCTTGGCCAAGATCTGCGCAATTCAGTTTACTCTTGTTCCTTAGTTTTAGAAGTCAACGTTGCGAAATGCTTACTTCAAGACGTCGTATCAGTTCGTCTGCCGGAATGGAGCGGGATCCACTACGGGGAACGATCGGTAGGTCGAACTGGAGCGATTGTGTGGCATCAATGTCCATCGACATTGTGGTTACGCGAGAGAAACGCGAGGTTATACAAAAAGTGTGCGTTTGCCGCGAGCGCGCAGCCGATTTTGGTGGTTAAGGTCTCTCCGACCTGTCAACGGCTGCCAAAAAAATCTCTCCAGGCACCCAATAGACACAGTACCAGCCATGTTGCGATCAGCCAGGCGCCTATACCCATTATTACGCAATGGCCCTCGACCACAGTACAGAACGAATCCTATGAAATGGCACTTTCGCCAACTCCAACGAGATCTCAAAACAATGTTCAAATATACTGGTTACACTGCACTCGCCATGGCAGTGACAGGCACCATTGCTTTCCAGTCTTACCACCTATATATTGAAAAGTACTGCGAACCTACACCACCAGAACTCAACAATCGGGCACGTCGAATGTTGCACGGTGCCTATTTTCGCGAAACCGTCGCTCCCGACCATGAGATCGCTGCTCAGTATGTTCGATACGCCCTGGATATTGCACTTTTGGAACAACATTTGCCAGAGGATTCTGACCTGCTGCTAAACTTGCGGTTGCGGCTGGCTGAAGACGAGCGTCGAGCAGGCAATGTACTGGATGCGCTCGCCGAATACTCTCGAGCATGGAAATATATGCCAAGGACTCTCCTGTCGCCATCGATGCTGCCAAAAAGATGGGTGATTTGTATATGCGGATAGGCGAGTTTCGAGAGGCTGAAGAATTTCTTGTATGGGCATTGCACAGACTTAAGGAAAAAGGCGACGACCAAAATCGTGATTTACAAATAACAACGACGTGTTCGCTAGCAAGTGTATATGCTCTTCAAGGCGAATTCAAATTGGCTCTGCCGCTGTTACTGCAGGCTTTGAAGCAGATTCCGGAATCAAGTCCTCCTGGCAGTCAATGGATGTGTTTGAAGGCTATCATCCAGAACCAGTTATCCGAATGCATGTACGGTGTCGGCAAAGTGGACGAGGCAATGGGCTGGGCTCAGGCTTCGCTGGAAGCTTCGCCGAAGGATTAAAGAATGAGGCAAAACTTCCGGACTGTCAAGAGTGCGGCGCAGTGGTCTCCAATAATCTCGGAAAATTGCTGGAGGTATAAGTCATTCATTCAATATTGGAGAGAAAGGCACTTACTCATATCATTTTGATATAGCTCAAAGGCGACTTTGAGAATGCTGTGAAATATTACAAGCAAGCTGTTACCTACGCAGAAGCATTTGGCAATTTGACAATTGCAGAGCACTACCGAGAAAATATACAACGGTTATCAGAGGCTGGCAAATCTGCAACGCAAGCAAAGGATGTGATTGCAAATGTACAACAAGAATCGGAAAAGAAACGATCATTAACTTCTTGGTTAAGCAGTTTGTGGAAATGAGAACAATGTATTTAAATAACAAATGCATACATAGAGTTTTTTCGTTCTTTTTCGTCTTTTTTTTGTGGCATACACATGTGGAATGATGATGATTACGCATAGGAACTTTTTACGTGTGTATGTGTGTGTGCGTGTGTGTGGATAACTTTTTGTTTCTTTTGCTGTACAGAATGAGTGGAAGCATATAGATAAAAATGATGACTTGATTTGATACTCGTATCTTGTCGTGATGTTCTTCTTTTTTACAATGTTGATCCTTGCCGACTGTATTCAACAATTTGGTTCTTCAAATCACTAGAATTGCATGAAATGAGATTGGATCGTTTTCTGCGGGAGATATATTTTATCGCACGTACCTAGCACGTCGTTGCCAATAATCGCGCTCAGCCTGAGCTTCTCTGAGACGCTGCATCAACTGCGTCTCAGCATCATTTCCGGCGAGTGCAAAGTAGTCGGGTTGGATGTTAACTTGCGATCGGCGTTGCTGTTGAGTGTTTTTGTAATTATCAAAGATGGTGGCGATTTCGTCCAGATTTGCATTGAAACGCTGTATTTTCCAAGCTATGGTCAATATGCTGCCACCACGAAGAAAGAATTTCAACTTTTCAACTTACATTGTATATTGCGTCGTTATCGATATTTTTTCTTGACATAAGATCAGGCGAGTTCTGTGAAGCCCATGCGTGAGCACCATCGATCAAAGAAAAAAAAAGTGTTCGCTTTCCATAAGAATAACTTACAGCCTGAAGATGTTCTGTCATTCGAGTTATTTGACTGCCCAGTACGCGGCATTTGTCGATCAATTGGTTCCATTTTTCAGTACTGTCGTCAGGGTCGTGATGCTGAAGAGGTGACACAATGAATCCATTGTCGGGCGCAGTAGGCGTTGGTCGAGCCATGGGTCGCGGCGAGGACCTCTTTTGAAAAGCCAACAACTCCTGCACCTTTCGGCTAACTTCGTCGTCGTGTTCGGGCGCGATTCCGATGCGTGGTGGCGGTGAATGCTTCAGATATTCCAATTCTTCCAAGCTTACCGAGCTTCGGGTGCTCTGACTTGTCATGGATGACACTGTAAAGTACCCAGCTGCATGGTGACAACTGACGTTGTTGCCATTGCTGAGCGCGAGGCTGGGCGTCGACGAGCATGTGCTGCTCCTGCTTGAAGGTCGAGACTCGGGCCCAAGAGTTGCGGGGCTGTAGCTCAAGTCATGTTCACGAGATAAGCTGGCATACACTGTTTGGATGTGTGCTTTGAGGGGACTGAAATCGCTACTCTCGTCGCGGCGAAGTGTGTTGGTTGTTAGGGCAAAGTGGTCCGGGTGGTTCGTGCAGACCCGCGGACGAGGTGGATTGTGCAACAAGACAGAATCGGCGCTAGCTTTCCTGCCTGCCACTGCTGCCTTGTGAGCGGCACCGTTGCCACGGCTAGCCGACCGAGTAGTGATGCTAGGAGGAGGTGAACTGCTGCTCAAGGTATCCGCAAGAGATGAGAAGCTCGTCATGCTGGTTGCACGAGGACGCATGCTGCGGTCCTTGGAAACTGGCTTCCTAACGAGTGTGCTGATTATCGCCACGGGGCTGACTCTGCCAGTATGGCTGGACTGGATAGGTGAGGAGCGGGAAGAGGTAGGTGCAATGTTGGTGGTGTTATCAACTGCATGTCGAGACGGCGATGTGGATCTGGATCGACTGCTGCTGAAAAGCTTGCCCAGAGTTGGGATACTGGCAGAGCGCGGAAGCGATCGTGATCTCGAGCGCGAACGTCGACGGGAGCCGTCAATCAATTCATCTTCGCCCGCATATTCCTGCGAGCATCTTAGGCGCCTCTCGCATAAGATGACTAAATAAGGAAATGAGAATTCGGAGGATGTCGTGGAACCACGTAGTAAAAAGTGTACTTACTATTATTCCAAAAGATACATTCGAAATCGCTTGTCTTGTGTCCATTTCGAGAATGTGGCACAGCCAAAGGTACTTTGCTGCATATGCTAAATCGGAATCCTCTCGAGTCACCTTGAACAAGGGCAACGATCCAGGGTGAGTGATAGGTATCTCGGAAGAGAGACCGAACATCAACTGTCCCGTCTTCTTCAATGTACACAACGGCAATGTTGCTCTAAGGTTACGAAACAAATGTTAAAAAGTGAGTAAGTTCGGCTTTGCAACCAGAAAAGGGAAGTATGGAAGTACCTTGTGCCGAGCGCGAGAATAACTCGCCATATTGTAAATGTTACTATATACATTAACCGAGTCCCACGTGCGACTGAATGTTTTGTCGTTTTCATCTGAAAATAAGTAAATTCGATTAACTGTAGTCGTATTTTTTTCTAATCTCATGCGTTCTATATACCGTATTCTTTGGCCAGCGCCTGAGCTCTCTGGAATAGAGATAGAAACTCGGTTGCTTTGGTGAAATATTTGGACGGTTGACACTCAGATTCATCAACAGATGGAGGCGCAAATGTATAGAGACGAGGACCTTTGTGAAAATATTTTTCAAATGATGAGACTGTCTGTGTGTTGTCGGGTGTATGTGTCTTTGCGCGCAACAAGAGTGAACTTGGACGATCTATATACAGTTAAATCGAAGAAATTAGAGCTGTTCGAAAATAGCTACACCACTGTTAATACGTTACCTGTGGCACCACTGAAGAGCTCAACTTGTTCAATGTCGATCCAACCCTTGAATTTTAATTGCTCTCTCTTGATTCCGCGCATTAAAGACCCAGACGAATCGGGGACGTTTCCGTCAAGACCGCACAGGTCAATTCCCTTTACATTGTGCGACGGCCGGTTGGCGACCATGAGTTTGTCGTTGAAAAGAAAGATGGTGACGGCTTGTCTCGGTTTGTTTGTATCGCGGTGGACCTCGGTAGCATCGAGGCAGGCAAGCAACGAGCGATTCTGGTTGACTAGAGAACACTGTGTATATTTTGTTTCAGATTTAAGGTTAGCCAAGGCCATTTTCTGGAATTTGGGGTAATACATACGGGCGAGTCTTTAACGGATATGTAGAGGTTGTGGCACAATGTGGCTATCTTCGTCGGATCATCGTCAGCCATGGTCGCAATTTCGCTAGATTTAGCACACGCCATGGTTAATGCGGTAAAGTCTCGATGGTCTCTCGGCGTAAACTGTAAAATGTCTAAATTGATCCCTCATTGAGCTATTGCTGCTGACAGGTACAACAAACATGAAATCATTTTTTCGCATACCTTTGAGTAGCAAAACATATCGCGTAATGCGTTGCGGTGGCTGCACAAGCAAATCTTGGAGACCACGTCGTTTGCACCGAGGATCATCTTTTGCCTTGATCAAGAAGCTGCGGTATGCCTGGTTGGACCTGAATTCCTTGGTGTGCAGCTTTTGTGCTTCCCTGTACTCGTGTAAATATTTGCGATAACACTCAAAGTTATTCATCTAGGCAGTGTAACCGTTAGGGGTGAGTGCGCTGAGCACCGAGAATATGGATATGCAGAGAGTGTCTTACATGAGTGGCGCAAATATCACCAAAGCACGCACCAATGTCGGAACCGGACGCGTTGTACTGCCGAAGATCCTCAATGAATTTCTCGTTTGCCTCAAGGATTTGTTCAATGTTGAGGAATATCTTGTTGCATTTGAATTGGTTGATAATGGCGTAGCGTTCGTGGGAGCTCTTTGCCCGAAGAGGCCGAGCAATGACGTCTACGATCGTCCGAAGCGTTTCTACATACGACTCCTCGCTGCTGATGAATTCCTGAATCGTGTCTTCCCGTCGCTGGTCATTTGGCTTATACTATAACGACATTGGGCGTTTTTGCATTTAGATTCCAACAAGTTTTCGGTATGAAGCTTTAAACTATCGTTTTACCGCTCTAGCTGTGACGTCTGTGGGTGACTCGGGAGGGGAGGACCGTGCGTCGAACTCGTTAAAGATGTTTGGAAGTTGCCGCGGACAGGGTGCTCCAACGATGTTTAGAAATTGGCGAAATTGATCTAGGACATTTTCGTTGAATGAGCTGTCAAACATGCAGCAATCATTGTTTCCATGGATATTTACTTGGATTATGAGGCTCGGAAGACACGACCACGTCGATGTTTTGGCACTATCACACAATGGTGAGACAAGAACGCAAGGCATTGTTCACCGGGCCTTTTTACCAATGGCCGTTTCGTATTCTGTATTAATTTCGAATAAAAATCATTGTCGATGCTATTGTCCTCCTTGCTATCGGGCAAATCCTTTTCCTTGACGAGTTTCCAATTGTGCGCGAATCCCAGCTCGTTTAAATTTGATTCGATAGCCTTTTTTATTATTTTCATCACATTTTTAATACCATTACTTCACTTCTTCTTCTCCCATTTCCTTTTTCATCACTTAAATCTACCTTTAGAGAGGAAGGCATGATGGTCGGCACGAAGATAGAGAGAAGGGAAAGGAAGAGAGAAAGAGGAAGGGAAAAGGTAGACAGAAAGGGAGATACAAAAAAGAAAAGAAGACGATTCCGGCACCCTCTGCAGGGAGAAAAAGGATTCTTATAATGGATTCCAAAAAGTCTTCTTCCCTTCTCCCCCACCTGCCTAACACCCCTGTGGCAAAAGCTGCATGTTGTCTCTGCGAGTGTAACCAGAGCATCGGTGTTAGACAAGTACCTTTAGATCGGAGGCGCCTCCGATCACACACTCCTGCTATCCTCCCAAGTCAGGTCGGCTTCCATTCGCCGAACGGAGCCCCCCCGGACCAATCTGTTTGCTCGTACATCTTACAATTATGACTTTTATGGCCTAACCTGTGGCAATCGTATTACTTTGGAAATCATGCGACCCGCAGAGTGCTGCCTACCCATCATGTCAAAGCGCAGCACTTTTTCTTACGGTGATACGCGTCTGAAAGTTGCCCAGGGTGCCCACAACGCCAGCGAAACTTTAGACTTTCGATGGAAGACGGCAAATAATGAACTTTATGGCAGCGAGTATTTACAAACACTCGAGTACACTGACGGATCTGTGGCGTACATACATGAATGCAACAATACGGCATGAAAAAGAGACTGATGGAGAACGGACTTTCAAAGGTCCACTTTTGCTGTGCCTTTTGTTACCAGGTCTGCCTGTACTTTCTAGGTTCTTCTAGTACATGTAAGAGCTATAGCTACAGTGGATAATGTTACTATTTCAAGCCTGACGGACATGGAGCTTAGAAGCGCGGTATCAAAGGGAAACTATGGACGGGCCCTTTAGCAACAACGCGTGTTAGGATAGGCAGCTCACCGCCATCAAAGCCAATCCAAAGGGCACTGTTGCTATACCGCTATTGCATAGCATAGTGAGGACGACTGTAAATTCAAAGAGAAGTTGAACTTGTCTGTCGTTGAATAATGACCTTTCTCATCCCTAGCAATATCAAAATGTAATTAGCTGCTGTCACCTCTCTCGATATAGGCGGGCCAGCTCCTTGGATACAAGCCATTAAGCTATCATCAGACGACATTGGTCTATAGGAATATGGAAAGATGGGCACAGAACACAATATGTCTTCGAGATCTGAAAGGGTTTCAGCAACTTACAGAAGCATTTCCGGTAATAATGCATCATTCGAGTATTGATTTGTATCTTTTGGCTGCATGATTTGGCCTTGCTGTCTTCTTCATGCATTTACCTTTCCTTTATATTCCGCATTCCGCCAATAAGCAGCTTCTTGGATACCATCTTAACTTTCGTATACCTACCACCCGACTGGCTTTTAGGGAATGACCATTTTCCGCTATATAAATAGCTCACATAACCATTAATCCTTTCTATAGAGTTTATAGAAAATATTTATAGCCATTACATCCAGATAACCGAGATGTCGAATGTCATGCTAAGAAGAATCATTCTTTCGCGTATAAATTATAGCAGGTTGCAGCCGACTCTCCCCTTACTTTCGTATATAGGGATCACAAATTACACCTTTGACGATAGGCTTTCGTTACTTCAAAAAAAACCACGAGCATGATCACCATAGGCTAAAAGTTGCTAAGCATCCCGTCCATATGCATGCAAAAATGTCACAGCACATGCGTCAAAAATCCGCGCGCTGTACATGTCCCCAGTTCTGTCATCACCACAATTTGTCCGAAGCATCAGCAGATGTCAGACCCGACTGTCAATTTATAGATCACCTGGTCTGCAGCAGATGAAGCATGAAAGGAGCAGGCGCAGTAAGCTGTTATTGGTGCTTTTCCTCTGCAAAAGCCAAAAACAAACGAAGAGCAAGGCAACTCGCACGTGTTGCCCGCCGGTTGCCACGGCAGCACAGTGTAAGATATAGCCTCACTGTATGAAATCACAATATTCATCTTAAACTGTCAAAAATATACAACTTGGTTCTATCAGCGCCCTTTGGACATTTTCAACCTGCGCGCCCGATCGCGCTTGCCAGCCGATGATCGAGCAGACAGCATAAAGTCGTCATCCTCTCCTTCGAAACCAAACGCTGTACCCACGCCCACCTCTTTGGATTCCTCTCCTCTGGACTCAGATGATTCTTCTAGATTGCCTGAAAACACCGCTTGCAGCAGTTCATTTTCCTTTTCATTGTTTGTTGTTAGCACAAGAGCACGTGTCACATGATAAGGGCTTCGTATATATACCTGAAGATGCCTGGCGAGTCCAGGGCCGAGAAAGTTTCGAAACGCAGCCAGCTCGACAAGTTGTGCTACACGCGAAATAAATATTTTTGGTGTCAAGGAAAGTCTAGAAAGCGCTGTTGTCCACATATCTTACCCCATCCACGGAAATGTAGCAACGTGCCACCTATCTTGAGCCTTTGCTTGGGTCGATCGCCGGTTTCTATGCTTCTATTGATATCGCGAAATGCAGTACGCTGCTCTTTTCGATCCTGCTTCTTGACACGTCGATTTCTATCAGTTGATAACCGTTGCAGGGCATCCTTGAGTTCGTCCATCTCAGCATATTCGGGAGTCGCGCCATTTTCGTCTTCATCGTCAGCCTATCAATTTTGCTATTAGCCCTGCAAGTCCGCACACAATAAAACGGAGTTGTGTTTTCCTACTTCTTCTTTCAAAGTCTTGACACAATCAAACATAAGGGCGACATTTTCTCCGGCCGATATCCGAATCTGCTTGCTTTTGGACTCCAGCAGCTCTAGATGGACGGGCATGACGCTATGTAGAATTATTTTTCTTAGTTTTCCGCTTGGTGACGATATTAGAGCGATTTAGTTTACCTTTGAGACTCGTCCCATGCATTCTCCCATGTTCCTCGTCCATCTCCGTACAGTGATGCATACAATAGACCGTATGCTCGGAGACAAGCCTCCATCAATCGATCTATGTCGGCGGATGATAGTCGTTCGTCCTCCTCTAGTTCCTCTGGCTGTAAATTCTCTCCTTCTGATGCTAGTACATTGTAAAAGTACTCTAATCCTCCTTTTGTATCTGCTTGAGAAGCCGCAATGAATGTGATGAAAGCTAGCGTCTCAATGCTCTTGTATGTTGCGCAATGGATGATCAGCACACGTGAGCGTCGCTTTCTTGACATTTGAAGCACTAACCTGGTATTTAAGTTCGGAATCTAAGGAATGTATAATTGTCGTCTTCAACAGCGAGAGAACCATCTCATATAATCCTTCTTGCTCGCTGTTCGAAAGTTCGGCTTGGTTCACAAAGGCTAATCCAATGCCCCGGGATGCCAACTGTGCTTCCTTTGCCGATCCTGGCTTGCGCAACGATCGAGATAATAGCTGCAGCAACGCCTCTTGACTCGATGCATTTTCAGCAAAGAAAGTACCACAGTAATGGTGTGCCAATAGTTTATTCAGCTTTGCCAGAGCCACTTCCCTAGTACTGTATTGTTGTGAATGTTATAAATGTCAATGTCAGCGTTTGTCTTTCATGCAACAAACTCCGCGTAAAGAACAATGCGCTTTCTCACCTTGCTCGTTTTTCGCCTAGATCGTCTACGCAACGTCGTACTTCGTCACCGAGCGAAACTTCATCCAGTGTGGCTGTTGAATCAACGGTCGAAGCGTCTGAAGTTGTTTCCCAATCTTCCTCAACGTCGGATCCAGGCTGACTGCTGACAGGTGTACCTAGTGTATTGAGTGCCGCAATGCGTGCCTGCTGCTTGGCCGCTTGTTTCTGCAAATTCCGGGGCATTGCTACGATCAAGAAGGAATATGGAAAGAAGCAAGGGAAGATCGATCAACGGATCTTGGGACGTTTTTCACGGGTGACGTAAGGTTTCAGCTGACACGCACATGGGCCACCCTCAAGCAACAATCGTTGGCAGGGGGAAATTCATTTTTTTCACCTCCTAAAGGATGATCAATATATATAATAGAGATTGGGGCTTTCATGCACGCTTTAATTTAATTTAAACCGTTCACATGAATGATAATATGATATCCTTGCCGATCAGCAATTTTGCAATAAACGTTAATGTCACTGACACATATAACAAGCGGATGCATGTGTAGAAATAAAGGCACGGGGGTGCGTGTTTACGCGCGCAAACTTCACAGGGCCACTGTCGAAAATTTCTATACACACCCGTGAGTTGTGACTGGTCCGTTTCACAGACGTGCCATTTCAGAAAATCAGTGGAGAAAAAACGGGCAGCTGCTTTTCCATGATCACACGACAGTGGGCCTGCAAAAGCTTTTCTCTCTCTCCCACTCCTTTCCTTCTTTCCACGCGCTATTTCTTCTCTTTCTCACCTCTCTGTCTTTTTCTCTCACTTCTTTCTTTCTCTCTCTTTCTCACACACACACGCATCCAGTGCACACAGCAGTATCTTTTTTAATGATGATCGAATCGCCACCTTCGCCACACTCACAACGAAAACCATCGGTTACATTCAGCCTACCGGACACGCCTAGAGCGGAGGAAGAAGACGAATTTTCGCTGTTATCTCCCATCCGATCACCAACAATCGATATTTGCGCACATGCTGTTCCCAACACCGTTTTGGTTGGCATGCTGGACAGGCCGGAAGAGATGCGACAACTCGTTCAACACAACCGTGCATTTTTCGCCGCTCTTCGTTCTCACTTGCACACTGCTTGGCCCCGATTTGAGAATACCCTTTACTGTTCAAGGACAACAATGCCAGACAGGGACTGGCTCAATCGTATCAGTAAAGCCCTGCGAGGCGCTCCATCGCTTCTGCAACAATTTTGCGACCTAGTGGGCTACGTCGATGTGGAGCCTCAAGAACAAGAATCCTATTTTGAGCATGTGGATATTACCCGGATCCGCAATCATTCGGATCGCCTCAACTCTAAATCCTATCCACAGTTCTACATAAATTGCCGCGAATGCATGAACCAAGACGACTTTGAAAAGTTTCAGCAGATACTGCAGACTCCACGGAGCCAACTGCCCGATGATGTGTGGGAAATGTCCATCTACGACCAGCTGGATAGATGGCCAAACTTGATAGCACAACTTAGAGAGATCATAGCATACGAGACAGAACAAGTTGAGTAAAGAAAAGAAAAAGAAGGATTGGGCGCCCTTTTCTCCGATTGCAGGAAAAGGAAAATTCTGAAACTTTCTGTTGCTTCGTTCCTTATGGATCCCTCGCAGAAAGATGCGCGGGAATGGCAAAAACCTTACTCAACTGCTGAAAACTTGGAAGGCTCGTGCAAATGTCTAGACTCTGCTGTGGGAGCGGTGCGTTTGTGATTTAAATCTGCAATGGTCACTACCAACATAACTGAAATCCTATAAAACACAAACAGCTCGCGGAATCAGTCCATAGTTTGAAAAACATTACAAGCGACTTTGCACGCCTAAGCAGAGTCACAGCCTTTGATAGGGTATTGACTCCATTCCATATCGTTCAGGATTGTTGTGGTCTTGAGAGTTTTTTACGAGGAACCTCTTTTATCTAGACACATGAGATTGTTACCGAAGCCGATATTCGACTAGCTCAGTCAGCCATTGCAAGCAGACTTGTGCCTGAAATCGATGCATTGCTGGACGCAGCTCGAGCCGGTCTCGAAAAACTAGCAAAAGAAGAGCATGATATGGAGTTGAAGGTCTTTTGAGCTTTGTTTCTGTTTATCTTGTCTTGCAAAGTATTCAAGCAAGCCTTCATTTATAGGTGGATTATCAAATGGAGAGGATTAGACAATTGCAAGCATTAACAGCTTCCACGAGCAGCACGCATCGAAAGAGATCACAACGACAACAAAGCAGGGTATGCAACAGTAGATGAATTATTGATCCAGCTCGCGACTTTATATCTCAACGCAAACCTGTGACAGAGAATATCGAGTCCATCGCGACGTGGTTTAATGGACGCGAGACGCGAGGCATTGAAAAAGGAACTTGCAGAACTCGAAGCAAAAGTTCATCTGGTAGCATCGAAAGTAAAGTCAGCACGAGAAGCCAGAGAACGATTAGCGCGACAACGTGAGCGAAAACATCCTGATCTATGCGATTAATTGCTCTCAATATTCATCCACGTTTCTAGGCGAAGAGCAAGAGAGACAGATACCCAGCCATGCAGCACCACCATCATCTTCATCGTCATCACCATCAACAACCGAACCACAGGTTAGTTCATTCTTGGACTTGTCACGTTAACTTTTCTTTTACTAAGTATTAATTTAAAACACGGCAGGAGTTGCAAGAGCAAGATATCCAGTTGCTCAAGCAATTGAAAACATTCTGCAAAATTCTGCTTCCAGCAAACAATGTCGGTATCCAGCTGGGACAATACGTCGAAACATTAACAACAACTGCAAAACAAGATGCTACATGAATCAAATGACAACAAATTTTTGCTTTACTTATGAAAATACATATACAACTGAATTAACTAGTATTGCTTGACAATGATTTTCTCTGCTCATTGTATGTGTAGTTATGTTTCTGGAAGAGCGGCGAGTTTAAGAAAGGATCGACATCCTGAACATGCATCAGTTTGGCCTATGCGGGAAAAAAATTTGTCAGAGATTTGAAAGAAAGAAGGTGAAACGAATCTGCTTACCCTATTTTCAAATTCTGAGCGTTTAACTTGGACTCGCTCAGGCAGGACCTTGTATCGCAATTGATGCAAACGGCGCTTCTCACGACAGATGCTATCTATGGCTGATAGCAGCAGTTCATCTCGGTCCTGCATGCTTGTAATGTATCGTCGGAATCGCTGCATGGGGAGCGTCAGTGAATTGGAAAACAAGCAATATAGTTATTATTCCGGTTTACCTTTCGTAATATCCTCATCATACTGAACTTTTGGGCGCTAATGAAGCTGTCGAGTGTCACCTTGATGGCCATGTCCACATCTTCTGAGCGCACATATTCACGGAGATGCATCTTTGCATGTGCTTCTGCCAAACGCACCATGGATTCCAAGTGACGGACGGTGATAGGGAGACTGTTGCTAATGATTGATTCTCGACGAAGTTCAGAGTACAATTGAGAAAGCTTGGCTTCGTCGATCTGTTGTAACTTGGGATGTACATTTTCGCGTGCGTACATGATATACTTGCGCAAGATCTCTTGTGGAATGATATCGGGGTCGTCCTCGGTAGGCTGTGCCATGTCGTCTGCTGGGCTGTATCGTGGGTGACTTCGAATATGGCTGCTAATTACGTTTGTTGCCAGCAAGTGATCTTGCTCTGGTTCAACTGTGTCTTTTACAACGCACAAAACATCGAAACGTGACAAGATAGGTTCTGTAAGTTCGACATTTTGGCTAAAGGGAATGGCCGAATTGTATCGTCCACGGATAGGGTTTGCTGCTGCAATGACAGAGCATCGTGCTTGCAGGGTCGTGACAATACCAGCCTTTGATATAGAGATAGATTGTTGTTCCATAGCTTCGTGAATAGAAGTTCTATAAGCATTCGTATAGATGAGTTAGTCTATCATCCTCTTTATAGAAAGGTCGATTTAAAGAGTAAGGTCCTCACCTGTCTGCGTCGTTCATCTTGTCAAACTCGTCAATCAAACAGACACCTCTGTCTGCTAAGACAAGCGCGCCACCTTCCAACGTCCATTCACGTGTAATGGGATCTTTGTGTACGGATGCAGTGAGACCAACAGCACTTGCACCTTGGCCGGTTGTGAATACAGCTCTGTGTGCTGTCTTTTCAACATATTTCAGGAATTGTGATTTTGCAGTACCGGGGTCACCCAGCATGAGAATATTGACATCGCCACGGATCTGATGCTTGTTTTGAATATTCTTTGGAACACCACCAAACAATGCCAATGCAATAGCTCGTTTGATGTCTTCATGTCCATAGATAGATGGTGCAATGCTTTTCATGATCTAACAAATGGCCGTCATAAGTATCAATGATGTAGGTACTTGGTTCCAGTCACATACCTTGCGTCCAATGCGCTTATCTTTACTCATAGCAATAATGGTCTTCTTGTCATCATCTGTAAGTCGGTAGGCTGCAAAAATATCCTCCTTCTTGTTGATATAATTTGCTTCTATAATTGTCGCAAATACCGGAAAGCCGTTCTTTGTGCTCAATGATGCATCAAAGTTGTTTCTGTAGACACCCACAACTTCCTGTTCGCACTCTCTTGTTAGCTCATCATAGATAAAGCCTTGATTCTAATATATAATACTTGCAATTTCTTCACCAGGTTTAGCCTGATCGATGAGATCCCACAAGCAAATAACTTCTCTGTGTCGTGGAAGACGACCAGGTGGTACAGTGCCGGGACTTTCCTGGATCGTCAGCTTTTGGTAGTTACGGTACACGGTCTAGAAACAATACAACATTAATACATCAAGCAACTATTCCGCTGAATATTTTTAGCGTACCTGCTCCATGTTAACGTGGAAAGGACCTTTGCTCTGACAGCTGGGACATGTACGGATCTTGATTTCATTGTGAATATCTTGATAAAATGGACCAAGCAGTTCATTGCATTTGCCGCAGTTAAATTTGACCCATTTGAGCTGTGGGAACACTCCTGTTCGTCGAGTAACAACACCGGTAACACAAACAAGGCAGTTCAATTGGTTCTGTCGCAAGTCACGGAGCGAGTTGATGTCGGGTAGATCACTGATACGAACATGAATTTCGCGATGGATGCGCTCATACTCCGGGAACTGAAGCAAAGTGACTTCCAAAGCAACTTCGTCAAATATTTTAAGTACTTCAATCGGTGCATTGGCCAAAAAGTAAGCAAGGATGGCCTTGCTCTCGACCAGATGTCCATAGTTGACTACAAAAGATTCACGGTTGCCTGTGCGGAAATTCAGATTTTGTAAGAATTATCATCCATCGTTTGCATCAAACATCGTGACTTACGTTCACCCATATCTCTGATACGTTCACCGTACACCGAAGTACCGTGCTCATCAACGTAGGTTTGCAAAAACTCCTTAAATTCACGTTTGACAGCTCTACGTGGAGCTTCTTGAGTGACCCAATTGGCAATGGATCCATTTTTGACGTTGGCCAAGTCTTCAAGTGTCATTTCGGGCTGGATCGCTTGTCAATAAAATAATGCCTTGACTGTGTGCACACTGCTGTAGAAAGAGGAAAAAATAACACTCACCAGTGAATCCTCCATGTCCTCAATGTCATCCATGTCATAGTTGCGTCTACGTCGAGCTCTAGCAGTAATGATAGGGCGCACTTCGTCATAATCAAGATCATCCTGGAAAGCACCAGCCAGGCCTTCACGTCTACGAATTTCAGCGTCGCGTCGTGCGAGCTGTGCGTCTACTTGTCTGCGTGCCGCAATATCCATAGGGTCATATTCCACATCGTCGACGCCTTCGGCTTCGTAGCGATCGAGTTCTGGGTTAACGGCGTAATCCCTAACCACGGGGAGTATTTAGTTGCACCATAATCGTCTCTACGTTCCCAGTTTCATTTACTTTTCGAGAACGCCAGGGGCAAACAGATCTTCGCCTTCGTCTTCAGAATTGGCAGCATTGTCGTCGTCAAACTGATCATCGACAATCTCCTCTGCGTCGTTTCTGTACTCGGCTTCCGAAACGAAGGGTGCAGGTGAAGAAGGTGGAATCTCGGAAGGAGGAAAAGGTGCCGGTGAATCGACAGGAATGTCGCTAGGGGTATCCGGGATGCTATCTCTTCTTCTCTTGCGGTCAGACTAAAAAGATACTGATAAGCCAGCCAGATCGCAGCGTTTGCTTTTGGCAGCTATTCTCCTCTACCATCTCTTCTTATGAGGTTGACAAGACAGGACAGGAACGAAAATTCGCGCCACACGACCAGAAAAAACGAAAATTTTCAGACTTCCCCGATTCAGAATAGCAGAAGGAGAGCAAATTCACTTCACTTTTTGGTCGACTTTTTTGAGGAACGTCGACGCCTATTCCTAGTACATACAGGG
Organism: Rhizomucor miehei CAU432; assembly: GCA_000611695.1. Lineage (NCBI taxonomy): Eukaryota > Fungi > Mucoromycota > Mucoromycetes > Mucorales > Lichtheimiaceae > Rhizomucor > Rhizomucor miehei. The sequence goes on along the minus strand of KK100202.1, from coordinate 157,649 downwards.
CCACTATTACTACTATCTCTACTTCCTAACGGTCGAATATGCCTGCTCAGTGCATCCTGGCGTGCAAATGATTTGAAGCATACTGGGCAACTGAATGCCTTGATTCCAGTATGCAGGTGAGTATGCCGGCTCTGGTCATGTTGACGTGCGAACCGTTTCGGGCAGAGTGGACAAGCAAAAGGGCGTTCGGCAGTGTGTGTTCGTTTGTGGGATTTGAGATTGTATGGACGGGTGAACGTCTTGTTGCATCCTTCGACGTCACAGGTATAGTTTGCCGTTCTAGTTGCTGAACCGGAACGGGGCTTTGTCTGCTTTTTGATCCGATCATCTTGCAGCTGAAGTTTGAACATATTGGCTGCATATGGGACTTGACGTCGTGATCGCTTTGTTGGGACTATTCGGATATCTGTATCTGAAGATGTTGATGGAGGTGGTGATGGTAAGACTGTCCAATCATTATTATAAATGCAATCCGTTTCAGAGTAGTATGGAGGAGTGACAAGTGGAGAAGAAGTCGGGGAGGGGTAGAAAGTTTGTTGCTGGGTCAGATCAGAAATTTCTTTGAGAAGATCCTCCACAGATGCTTCGTTGAGAGCTTTGACGAATCCTTCCATCGTCGTCGAGTAAGTGTGAAGGAAAAAGGGGAAGAAGAAGAGAAGGATCCGAATGGGGATTATATAGACCCACATGATATCTCTTTTTTTTTGATCCCCTTTCGTCGCGCGACTGGATCCGGCCGAACGGTCCACAGTTACACAGGTTGTCATAGCAACCATACCTTGTTTTCTGTGCAGGGGATACGAAGGAAATGCTCCTTTTTGATAGCCCGCAGTTTCGGCATTTGTGGTAAATGAATAAATCAAGACACTATACTCGTGCTTGATCGACGAGATTGAACCTTAGCAATGTCTTGGTGAAAACAATATGCAATGGCCACCCCAATCACTTCGGGGTGTGTGTGTGACAATGAAAATCTTAGCTAGAAAGGGCAAGTGGCGCGAGCGAAATACAGAAATAGTAATTCAACTGCTGTACAACTCCGTCTGATTCAAACACTTTGCTCACGATAAGGCATATCCTTGTAGCAACCACGTCATTGAATATAGCAGCTGGTGATATCGTTTTACCAATCTAGCTCATTTTCACAAGAAATTTGCCCATTGGGATTTCAGGATTGTGTGGTCGTTCGCAAGTGTCACGCCAGCTCGTTGCACTCGCGCGCCTCAACACCCGCAAGCTGGTGCAGTGAGTTCGTGGCAAATGCATTTCCACGATTTGCCACGGAGATCATTTCCCCCTATAAGTCGCCCATACAGATTCTCGCACAGACTTACATACCTTTGCTTATACCGTAATATGGTATCTTTTTGAGTGGAGGTACCGGCCGTAAACGTTACTGCTTCCCCATCATTCGAAAAAACTTACTGTTTGGAAAAGCGACGGATATCGTGACATTCACTAAAATTGCGACGAACTTTTTTTTCGACATGTCTCGCTAAACTTTGATCTGGGTTTCGGGAGGGGGCTCAGCTTTCGACGGTCACTCACAAAGCCCCATCTACCCAGAATTTAGTGCGTGAGGAAGAAGTCGCAGCAGAAGAATTCCTCAACGTGTAACAGAAAACAGCTTAGAGATTAACAACCGTTTTTGCTGAGCCACTCCTCTATAAGTAAAGCGCATTTTGTTCGCCAAATGCATCACGAGTGGGCCGCAGCCACAGGTGTGGCTAGATATGATAGATGGGTCAGAACTTTCTAGGTCTGGCGTATACCCAACACAAACATGGCCATGTCACTCTGAGCACATCCGAAATCCGTAAAACTGGATCAGTAGCTAGCAATTGTATGAGGGGAATATATAGAGAGTGTTCGTGTATTTGTAAAAGTAGGGAAAATATTTCGTCTAGACTGATGCGACAATCTCGTCCGCCTTTTGTAAAGCCTGCAATTGAGTTTGTTAAGACCTACTCATCCTCACTTTTCGTATAGTGTTCTTTTTACCTCAATCATCTTTTTACATTCTTTTCGTCGTTGCTGGGTGAATTCTGATTCTTGCAAAAGTTCATCCAATACGTCTGCCTTGTACAGTTCTGTCAGCAACTCTCTTTGTAGACCCTCTTTAGCGTGCGTGACGAGATTCAGCATGATGGCCTTGGGCACCATGTCGATCATTGTTCGCTTGACAATATTAAAGTAAGATTGTATCAAAAGCTCTGGCAATGACGCCATCAGTATGTTTCGAGTAGCAATGCCATGATAACCTTAACACTCACTGATCACTTCAGTTTCCATGTATTCGCGCTCAGAAAGTGCACCTGTGGCTTTAAGAGACGCGGGAGGCTAATGATTTGTTTGTTTAATGCACGCTGCAGGTAATTGACATGATCAACTTACTGCTTCCATGAGACCAGAGGTCTTTTTGGTCTTTTTTGGTCCAGAGAAGAAGCTTCCAAAGAATGAACCGCTGTTGTCACCATCCAACTGAGGAGACGAGCCACCGGTTTGCAGTGATGCAAGCTGCTGGTGTGATCGTGTGCTCTTTGCCGAATCGGTGGCGCCGTGTCCATGCTGTTGGTTTTGCTGCTTACTTGAAAGCTGCTCGTTCACTATAGCAATAGCTTGGTGTCCATTCAAAAAATCGGGATGGGCTGTATTGATATAGCAAGCTTCCATGCTGAATTGCAACATTAGCAAAGACTGAGTTTACATCAGCATTCCAATACTCACGCGACAAGGTCCGTGACAAGCTTTTGAGAGGGAATCATTGCCTTCTTGAAAAAGGCCAAAACGACCTGATAGAACTTCTCCTTCAAAGCCGGGAATCGTTTAAAGAACTACATATAGGATAAATATATGTGCTGCAGTAAGTTAGCTCCTAGTATGACGCTTACTTGCTTGTTCAGCAGTTGACCAAGAATGCGCACAAGTTCATCGTATACCATGTTGATACATTTGATGCTGGGTTCTTCTAATCTTTTGATTTGTTGCTTAATGATTACTTCGAATGCAGTTGTTGCCACAAAGAGGGCTGGAGATGAACCCTGCAAAGTTGTCAATAACCATCTCTAAATACTTTCATGTTCATGGAGTGTATGCTTACAGAGGAGTTGTATAAAATCGTTCGAATATCGACATCCTTGATTTGATCAAAAGGATCAATGCTCTTGACGCCGTTTGCATACAGTTCGTGGAAAACGAAGCTGATACGTGCACCACCCGAAAGTTCGAAGCTCGACAGGTCGTTCGAGTTACCGTCGATAATAGTGCGGAATTCGGTGCAGAACTCAGTGATGATGTTGAGAACCAAGTTGGCTTGATGCGAAGCACTATCACCGAGTGGGTCACCGAGTTGAGCAAGCTCCATCTGGTATTTGGTAAGAGCTGACTGGATCTTGCCCTTGATCTCGGGCAAAGTGTTTCGAATGTGGTGCATCAGAATCTATTAATTTCCGTATTAGGCGTCCGTTACAAGAATCATTGTCATCAAATACTTTACCATGTTCAGTTTGCGTGCTAAGAAGGGCGTACCGCAGTATTGAGCTTTGCTACGGTACGAAGGATGGTTTTCAAAGAATTCCTTTTCGGCAATCAATGCTTTGGAGATCGATTTTTTTGCTCGATATCCCTCTGACCACGGTTCACTACAGGCACATAGCCTATATACAACAAGACTTAGAAGCCGAAGACAAACCCTGCAGCTCTCAGCAGTTGCTTACCTAATCGCAGCGGAATAACCCTTCCTGCCAAGATGTCAATGACATCAGTGCCTTGATCCATAAGGTCGATCTTGGTCAAGACACCGATCGTGCGCAGACCCTCTGGATCAACTTCACGGGCCAGCTTCAAACCATCCGAATTTGCGAGATCGCTGTTGGCGGCAGTAACTGCAAGGATAATCGCGTTAGGTTTCGTAATGTACTTAAGGATCATGTCTCGAATTTGCTTTTCAATGTCTTTGGGTTGATCGCCGACAGGGACCTTGCGGAGGAGGAAGGTCAATAACATATGAATGAGCTTGTTAATCAGTCCGTTACCTTTGTCAAACCTGGAAGATCGATTAACGTCAATGTCAAGACATTGGGTGAAAAGATACGGAGATTGATCGGCTGAGGAGAGATGCCTATTAATAAAACAAATATTAGCTGTCAATTCATTAAAATATGTTTCACTATCCAACTCACCCAAGTTTTTGCCGGTCTTCAATTCCGTATCCTTGATGATTTCCTCCCGGATTTTGTCAAAATTGTAAAACTTTTGTCCAGGAAGGTGAAGGAATTCACCCCATTCATCAGGATTTTCGTCTGAGTCGTTGGTCGTGCCGTTGGTCTGTGCAGTAGCAGGCCGGTTGATAAGTTGCAGCACCTAGCAAGGTTTGCTTTCCGTAAGAATTCCAATGTGCATTTGTGAGTCCTTTTTTTTATCTTGCACTTACAAGAGGTCTTCGAGTAACAATGCCAGTACCGCGAGGAAGAAAATCTCGGCCCACGATGTTCTCCAAGACAGAACTTTTACCACTCGACTGGGAGCCAATAACCGTAATCTGCGGCAAGTCGACAGGATTGTGCACTCCAACAGTCAAGAATGCATCCTGAAGCTTGTTAACTGAATGGTAATAATAGAGCAAGTTACGCGTCAGTCAGGTACTTTGTACCTGAACGGTCTCGGTGAAGATTTGCACAGGACGAACAAGTCCATACCTGTTTTGATTAGATGTGCGTCCATTGCCAGAAGTGACAAAGGTGCCAAGTGGATCGCGATAAAGGAAAAGAAGAGTGACGAAGGGAGCACAGACTGCTGGGCTCAATGCAACCGACGCCTTGGCGGAGCAAAGATGACAGCAGCTGTCGTAACTTGGCAACATCTTCCCATAACCCAAGTGAATGGTGTCAACATAGTAAGATCCACTAATTTGTTTAGCTTTTCGCTATTATCTTGCGCTTGCTTTTAATCTGTGAACAAGCATGTGTTTTTTAAACAACTCACGTAAACATTAATGAGACAAAATGTTGTATTACCTGTACGACACACGCTTAAACTCCATCGGAGGTGGCAAGTTGCAGCAACCCAGGAGAAAAGCTATCACTTCTAAGGTACATTTTGCTGTCGATATTAAGAATATGGACTTTAGGTTGTAAAACGACGTATGGCAACCAAAACAAGTAACGCGGAACATGATAGTTATCCATTGTTTCAACTGTGTCAAAAATTAGCCCATACAATTAGCGTGTGTCGTCTGGATTCACTCGAGACGACCAGCATCCTCTTACATGAGTAAGAGACTATGTATATAATGAACAAAGCGAGAATGTAATGTATCTGCACATTGCGTTTAGGTGGGTATTTTATTTCAAAGTAAAACTACTGAACTTCCTCCAATGATAGTGGTTCTTCTATAGTGTACTTTTGCATACGTTTCCACCATTCTGAGAGTCCCTTGGCATCGGCCAGGATTCGACGTTCAAACACCTTTTCACCCTTCATCTTGTGTAAGATATGGAGAAATGCGGCAAGGACAGCATCCGATTGACCCACTTATTAAATATTAGGATCGAGTTGAGCAAATACTTCCATGTGTCGAATTCTTCACAATTAAGGAGACTTTACATACCTTTACTACCGGTGATGTAAGGATGCTTTTCTAGAACCTTCTTGACTGGCGACAGACCTTTTGCGATGTTATTCCATGCGTCTTCAGGATCGCCTGCCAGTTCCTCCAATGTGCAGTTGAAATACTTCTCCCGAGTTTCTCGAAAGTAGGCCTTTTCCTCAGGAGTCATGAGATCGTATGTTTGAAAGAGAACGATGCCAGCAAAGTGCATGACAATGGCATCAAAGGACCATGTATAGAACAGCTCGTGGATACCCACATTGTTTTCGCCGTGGAAAAGGCTCGGTCGATCAGGATATTGCCTGTCGAGATAAAGAGCTATTTCCCAGGAATCTTGGACTACTTCCCCTGTGTTGGGATCGACAATAACTGGCACGGTAGGTCGCTGGCCATTGTTGCTATAGTGATACAGCATTTTACTCGCTTTAGTTAAACGGGACTATCATGGATTGGCATTTAAACCTTACAGTATCTTGGGGAGTTCTGTTTGAATGCTGAGAAAGCTCAACCATTCAATTTGATATGGGATCCCCTTGGAGTAATGTGTAAGTCCTTCCTCGATACGCGGAACAAAATCTCAAGAATCTGTCTTGTTACCTTGATATTTAGGGAAATACGGGCTTTGCAAGTATTTGGTGATATCAAGTCCTGCTTGTCACCGAGTGTCATATCATACAAAATTATGGGTTTCATCTTAGTAAGTCTCTTAAAGTTATTGGCAGTGTGACAGAAGCAACATTTATATATTAAATGCAGAGTGAACCTTATTGCTTCCGCTGCGGATTGCTGCGGTTGCATGTGTAGCTTTGGACCAAGTTACCGCAGTTACATGTACAGCTGATCTGCCTTATTTATATTCTTTACATGTACTGGGGAATTCAAAATCGTTCTGTAAATCGGGAAGGGAAAATAGAGAATATTAGGGTATTATATTGACTGTCTGTTGGACAGGCTCAATTGTCGCTTCCTCGCTCGGTGCGTCGAGAGTTCGATTGTTGCGAAGCATCCGGATCCGCCGTAATATCCGTGATCAAGACTTGATCATGACTCTCACTGTCGTCGATTAGGAGTCGTCGGCCATCGTTGTTCCATCCCGTTGACCATATGAAACCGTCTTCATCGAATTCGGCAAGGATAGCCATTCCTTCACCGCCAAACATGCTAAGTAGAACAGGTAACAAAACCAAGCCGTGTAACGCACCAAGAACAACAATGGTTAGATCTATTATTTTTTGCTATCGTTAACCTCTACATTGATATCTGCGTATGACCCATTTTACACTTACACATTCTGAAATAATACACCTCAAAGATCTTGGATCTAGTAAAAGCTAGAACGATAATGCCAGCAAACTTGGTCAATGTAATACCGCAAAACACCTAAAAGCAATAACACGGCTCAGATAAGCTTCATATAACATAGCTCCTCATAGTACAACTTACCGAGCTTCCGACATCCACCATGCTCTTTCCAGCTCTTTCTTCGCGACTGCCGCTTGCGACTATGAAGGCACGTGCAATGTGACAACAGAATTCCACACTGATACCAACGCACGTTACAAGGTTCACCAAACTAACTGCGTTGAGGCTGACGTTCCAAATGGTCATTATGCCCATGACATCCACCAATATCATAATGACCACACCCATGACGATGGTGCCGGTCCGCAAGCTTCCCAGGAGAGTACTTGTAACAATAAAGATCGACAAGATAGCAAGACCCAGCAGCTCACATGCCATGCTGACAATGTAAGAATACTGCTCAAAGAAAATGTAAAAGAGCGAGTACGGATAGATATCCAGATCCAATGATTTGCCGAGGTCTTTGGCGATGCGACGAGCTGAAGCATGCGCTGCAATGAAATCCTTTTGGGTGCGCAAGGGCGTGTGGAAGGTACGGAAATGCGATGTTTCAATGGTGACAACTGTGTGGTTTGCAACCACGGAATCTCCATACGCTGCTTTGCCTCCCAAGGGGCAACTTTCATCTGGTAGCATATCGATCCAGATATCAAAGAACTTGAAAAACTCTTGTCCTTCAGGGAGCGTTTCCATAGTGATCGACCAATCTGGTTGGCAATCCTCGCAATCATCGTCCCAATCGAATTCGTCACAAAGTTCCAACTCGTCTATTCGATAACGGCTTTCCAGCGAAGTCAATCTGCTTGATAATGACTGCTTCTTGAGACGACAGCATCCGACGTTCGGGTTCAGCCAGTAGAGATAGTCGTCCAGCCAATTGCTCGTAGGCTCTCCAATGTAAGATACTTCTGGTCGTTTTCGTTCCTGCTCCAATACGTTCGCCAATGACATTTCATTGCATGCAGAAAAGCGACCGCAAACTTTCTTTTGTGATTCTCGATCTGTCAGGTTGGCATTTCGAACGACAAAATATACTGGAGGTCCAATGTTGAGGTACTTGTCGAGATCGTTGAAATATGAGACGAGATACGAGTCCGAAGGAAGTGCAATCCTTTGGTCCAACCCAAGAGGTAGTTCTGGGACCATTGCTAAGCCAATCATGAATAAGCCGAGGAAAGCCAAGCAAATAACATAGCGCATCTTGCGATTGAGGATAGCGGGAACATAGTACACTCTGCAAAGCGACTGTAACCAGCCTTCCTTTTCCGAGACTTCTGGAGCACGAATTCGTACGCAGGGCATGCAATCAATGCGTCCCGACTAATATCACGACGGTACGTTAGTGTCTTTAAGATCCAGACGCTTTTAAGTATACTACCTCTGTACGATGAGCATCAAGGGCCAAAAAGGACACGAAGCATGTTACTTGGAGAACAAAGTCGACAAAAATGGCGATCGATGCCACGGCCGCAAAACTGCTGACTGCAGGCATAGTGACAAGTGTGCCAAGACCAAACGCAATAGTTTCGCTGAGACTGCTTAACAGGATACTGGGACCCATCTTTCCGAGTGTCTTGGCCACGCGCTCCTCTATGGACTCTTCAGGGTCTATCTCTTGGCGCCTAGAATACTCGTGGGAGAGTATAAAAATGTTGTCCACACCGACTGCCAAGACAAGGAACGGTATCACTTCTGCAATAATGAGAGTGATCTTTTTGCCTGTCATTGAAAACAGTCCAACAGCCGAAGACACTGAAAAGATAACGATCAAGATTCCGCTAATACCCAATCCAAACTTGGAATCGATGACCATGCGGCGTGGATTCGAGGACTGGAACCGTCCAAGAGCAATGGAGGCATAGATAAACATGACCAAGTAGCTGATGGCCACAGTTAATGCATCAGTGTTGGATGACTTGTTGAGTTCTGTTTCAAGAGAGCTCTAAACGAAATGTAGGTATTGTTGGTGAGAGGCATTCATGAAATTTAACAGCTATCATCAACTTACCTCGGTGGAATAGCTAATTCGTACTCCTTCCCACTCTGGTCGTTCATTGACATTCGATAATATCTTGTGGAGCAGTGATTTCTCCCACTCTTCAGCCTTGAGCGTAGCAGTCTCGTCGAGTGAATTTTTCAGCACGAAAGTTACGACGAATGCTCTTGCGGACAGGTAATCACCGTCATCGTATCCACCCAAGATCATCTGCGGCTTTAGTGGCTGCTGGAACTCTGGTAGACACATAGCTGGCTCTTCCGTGCAAGCAAAGAGGTCTGATTTCCAAGTTTCAGGATCAAACCGATCGATTTTGCCTTCCCAGTAACCGGTGACTGACTGAACAATGCAGGCATCCCCGTTTGGATGGAAACAAACATCTTGCAGCCGGTATCCGTGCTCGTCCGTCCTCATGGATCTTATCTCATCCTCCAGCTTGAAGAGACTTTGCAGTCGTTCCGCTGATGCTATCGGTTCTGGTCGCTCACTAACAAAAAAGAGCTGTGTCGTGCGGTAGAATGGCGAGAAATTTGTGTCAAAGTGCTTCTTTTCAGCTAATGCGCGAGAAGAGGGCGATACCCAGAGATTGACTGGGTCTCTCTCGATGGAAAATCGGTACCAGCCTGCGGAGCAGAGCGTGACAAAGATCAGTCCTAATATAATGACGACCCACGGGTGACGCGCACAAATGAGTCCTTGGCGATAGAACCAGCTCTGTATCCTGGAATTGAGCCAGTATCGACGCGGCGTGTGATCAGGATCCAGCAAGTGATCGTCAGCAGCTTCGTCTTGATCGTCAGCGAGTGCAACGCGTTCGTACAGTCCGCGCGATTCTTCTCTCTCAATATTCAAGTCGGTGTATTTTTGGACCCAATGTATCAAACGTCGGTTGCGCAGCAATACTAACCCAGTAACAAACACGAGCACCAGCGCATATGTCATGAGCATCGCAAAAGTCCAGCACTTGAGTCGACCCACGTAGCAGTCGGGTTCTTGCTCGGGAGTTCGTGGTAACGTTGGACACACAGCTTCGCAATCGACGCAGGAACATCGATATGCAGGATCGGAGTCATTGCAGGATCTTCCATCAGCATCGTAACGTTTCAATGCATCACCTAACTTGAGTGGTGGGAAGTCGATCTCAAAAGGACTGCCCAACCCTGGACGTGCTTTGCCCATGTAAGTAAGCATATCATGCCAATTATCTGCTCCACCGCCAATGAACTCCATAGCGTATCCGTTACTGGATCCAAACTTGATATCTTTGCAACTGTCATAGAATTGGGATCCAAAGTTGTCACCAACCCAGAAATCCGTCGAGTCCACTACCATTGTTCCGCTACTATTGTAAAGGCTGGTAACATTTACAAATGTCGACTGGTTGGGAGAGCAAGTGAACGAGCACCAGAACTGCATAAAGTTCGCCCAGCATGCCGGACAGGACGCGATAATTGGTTCTGCTCTTTGTACTTGGTTGACAAGGTCACTGACTTGTTGTTCGTCGCAGCACACGGGACCGGAAGCATAGTCAGGTCCACAAGTGTCTACTAGCAACTTGCGAAAGGAAGCCGTCTCAGGTTCCACTGCGGGCTCGTTGTACGGACAATTGAGAGGAATAAATCCACGCGAGCCGCATTGACCGCGCATTGCGCAGTAGCCCTCTTCGTGAATCTTGGTAATGGGCTCAGACAAAACTAGTGGAGCACATAATACTAGAGCATAAAGCAATAAACGTGATATGTTGGGAGGCATGAACAAGAAAGTGGAAAGGTTGTGAGGAATACCTCTTTTGACGCCCGTCGTCAAGCTTATGCAGCCACATACCAAATGCGGAAAGGCAGTAGCAGATCCATGGTACAGGTCACATAGTAGCATTTCGCGAACACTCTCTGAACGCTAGCCTCTTTAAAGCTTAAGTAAGCAACAATCCAGTCATTTGTAATAGCAATATCAAGCCAAGTATTTCCCTTTCTGACAAAACATTTGCTCTTTCGAACACTACAAGGGATTTGCATCGCGTTCTCTTTTTCTGGCGACGTCTGCAAGGTAAACTCGTGGCTGAAGAGTGTGTATGGCTATAGTGTGTAAAG
>KK100202.1:132056-146150 GCA_000611695.1 Rhizomucor miehei CAU432 | reverse complement strand
GTTCGTCGTAAATATATGCAACTACCGAATGAGAAGGAAAATGTATTGCAAATATTTCATTGATGACTCTGCTAACACCTTACGAGCTTCTAACTAAGCAGCACTCATGGATGTTTCTAATAGCCTTCAGAAATTCAGGCGCGAATACGATGTGTAACGGGATGTTTCTACCCGATCCAGCTCTTTCCTTTTCAGTCGTTTCACAGAAAGCATGAGCACGAACGACAGGCGCGTTTCAGTGTTATCACCTTGCGGCTACGGAGGCAGTAGTTGCGGCTATTGTCACTCTTCTGAAGACACGTCTTATACGTACGGAGCTTGGGCCCACTCGCTAACGTGCGCGGTAAGAGGAAAACGAACTTTATTGGTTTCGTCATTTGGCATGCGATCTAGTTTAACACTAACAATGAGAGCAATAGGATTATCAAGCACTGATAGACCGTGGTTGGCGAAGGTTAGTTCTCCAGGCGAGTGCGAAGAAAAAGGCGTAACGAGGGCAATTAAGAAAATGTTCTTCCTTTAGATCAGGAAAATACCTGTATAAACCTGACCTGAGCAAAAGCTGCTGTCCACAGTACACCATACGACTGGATGCAAACGGTTTTCAGCCCACCAAATCGCAGCGCAAAGTGATCAACAAATTCAATCGTTACATTGAAGGTACCTGGCAACCAAAACAGGACGGCGAGGATGAGAACATGAAAGAAACGTAATACTCTCGAGGGAAACATTTTGACAAGATGGATATTAAGTATCAATCAATAGTCCTACTCGACCTTCCAACGTTAATTATGATACCTCCAAGACCCTCCCTGAGAACATTCACAAGGTTGAGGACAAGGACAAGCTTAGTCATTTTCTGAAAGTGAGGCTGTTCGACAAGGATGGTGAAGCGAGGAAACATCTGCTAACTCAGCTACACTACAATGCAGATTGAACTTGAGCCATCATCTTTCAGCGATGAAAAGTATCAAATATACAGAAAATACCAGATCGAAATTCATCACGACAAACCATCAAAACTTTCGGAGCGCTCGTTCCGAAGATTCCTTATCGACTCACCTTTGCAGGTACGAGGTCAATTGACAAACATTATCCATAACAATTAGATTATGAACATGGATCTTTAGCCAGAGCCTTTCCCTCAAGGGAAACAAGGTTGTGGATATGGCTCCTTTCATCAAAAATACATACTCGATGGCAAGCTGATTGCGGTGGCGGTTCTGGACATTTTACCGAAATGCGTTTCGTCAGTTTATTTCATGTACGATCCAGAGTATGCCGTCCTCGGTTTGGGTAAATACAGCGCTTTGCGAGAAATCGGTCTGGTCCAGGAATTCTCAGAATCAACATCGAGTCAACTGCATTATTACTATATGGGTAAGATCGGGGGTGGGGGATGCTGGCTCGAACAGGTTGTCAGTTGTCAACAAGAGGTATTCATGTAATTTCAAAAATAGGATTCTACATTCATAATTGTCAGAAAATGAAATACAAAGGAAGTTACCACCCATCGGATTTGTTGGACGCGGAAAAGTACACATGGCATCCCATTGAAGACTGCAAGAAGTTACTTGACAAGGCAAAGTATGTCGTATTTTCGGATCCGAACGGTAAAACACGTCGGGACCCAGACAGGTTACTTCCTGGCACAATGAATCCAAAAGATGTCAATATGCAAGACTTGGGCAGACTGCGCATACTGTTCGAAGATGGTAATAGCTTGCCCGTTCATCTCTTCTGGCGGGCGATGCCGCAAGAAACTCGCGAAACTATCAAGGAGTTTATTGCTGTGATTGGCCCGGATATGGCAAACCAAATGTTCATACAGTAGTGAAAAAACGGGTTAACAACAAGTCTTCTTTTAGCAATTGTGAATATGTATATAAAGCTGTAACAGAGTATTCTAGCTCTCGTATTCCCATCTCTTTCTGTCTCTCTTTCTCTTTTTCTATCGTACAGATGGATTTCAAGATATTGTTGCTATTCTTTCTGGCTGCTGTAAGCCGCATTGTTGTCAGTCAAGAAACACTTGCATCCTTATATCCTTATGGACCCAATCCACCTCGAGTGAATCCAGAATACTGCGTTGGTAATGTGTTGGGTGCTGTCTCGTGGTACCCTTGAATCCACTCTTAACTGTTCTGCTTCCTCTATTATTATAGGATTTAACATCACCTATCCCACGGAATATGGCAAGGTTTACAAACACGGCGAAATGGCCCATCTGACTTGGAAGGTTGATCCCAATCTGGCTGTACCTGCTGATATCATCACTCGCATCCGTGTGATGAATGATCAGCAGCGCAACATATACACCGTTGGTGGAAACATCAGTAAGTGTAGTCTGATTAAAGCTGCACAGACGATTTCTGATATATAAAGGCCATAGCTCTCCATACTTATAAAAACAAAGGCTCTGTCGTATTCCCAATGTATTTCCGCGATGTCGCGGGACCAAGTCACTTTCGCATCATGGTGAACTATCCGGCAAGTTACATCTTTGATATATTTAAGATATGATAGGTTGAAGCTAAGTTGAAAAATACAGGGCACAGCTTTGCATTGCGTGTTTGAGTCTGTCACCTTCACCGTTGCACCTCCGCCATTCCAACGCTACAAGGAGAATTGATACTCCTCCACCGAAATGGGCTGTTCCGAACGCCATTTCCATCAAGGAGCGCTTTTGAACGTAAAAATAGGTTCAGCCACTGATAACCGATGAAATACACCAAAGTGTATGCTTTTTGTCATGAAAGTTTTGAATAAAAAAATCAAAATCGTAAAGAAAAAGCCCTTACTACAACTAAGCGGCTGCAAAAAATGTATCAGATTCACGCGTCCAAAAAATGGAGTCTCTCCTTGTGAAAAAGCCACCACCTTCTGTAACATGTTCATACTAACCGAAGTCGAGGACACGGTAAAGATCGAGCCCAAGAACTTTAGCAAAGCAGACAATGAGGCTATCCAAGACGTGTTGAATTACAAGTTTGCCAACAAGGTAGAATATTCACTTCAAAGGGAGTGTGTGCTTCCAAGGAAACTTACCATACGTTTGAAGGTGATCCCCGACGTTGGTCTCTGCGTTTGCGTACATGACATTTTGGAAGCAACACCCGGCACCATTTTACACCTTGACGGCTGCAGTTACGTGAAAAGTAAGGATATCGCAAAACGAGTTAGCTTTTGTCCAAGATTTATCAATTTTTTTTATTTTTGAAAGCAAAATTTCGGCTGGTCGTCTTTAAGCCATTTGTGGGCGAGGTTTTGACAGGACGTATCAAGAGCTGTACACAAGCTGGCGTAAAAGGTGAAACAAGCATAGCACATGGATGCGTTACGAGTAAAGATACTGACAATGAGTTTGGGGCTTGGATACAGTGACACTTGGATTTTTTGATGATATACTTATTCCCGCAGGAGCATTGCAGATTGGATCAGAGTTGTAAGTGTTGCCCAGTCATGTCGTTACAGATTATCCATAGTAACTTATACTGTGCATGAAAAGTGACCCTGCAGAGCAGCTTTGGGTATGGAATTACGAAGGCGAGAAACTTTTCATGGATATCGACGAACCAATCCGTTTCCGAGTACTCCGTGAAGTGTTTACCGACAAGACTCCCACAGCTAGCATGGCAGCCAACGCGGGTCGAAGGCAGTCAGCAGCCAACTTGACTGCAGTGAATGACTTACAAGCCAACTCGGCAAAGATACCTCCTTACTCTCTAACAGTAAGTTTGATGTCACAGATTGGTTGCGTAATTATGTACTCTCTGATACAAATACGATGTGTCAGTGTACTATACAGGAAGATGGCTTGGGTTTGCTGTCCTGGTGGGGCAGCTAAGTGTAAATACTTAACAGTAATAATATATATTCGTGTTTCTCGGCATTTCTACAAAAGAACTGCGACTTTTTTTCTTTGTTGTCTTTTCAAGACGTACGAAGCAAAAGCTACTCTTTATTTTTGGCTACACTGCTCAGCACTGGACCATGGGAGCTCCTTGTGAACTAGCAAGGCGGGTTCATTCCTCTCCACACACATGAAAAACCCATATTGTGTCATTGTTTACCTTCCATGTTGTCAAATAGCAACAAACACGCATGCAAGAGCATTCTTAGTTCCGCAGAATACGGGTTTGGCGGATCGTCCTAAAAGCTATAAAAGAAAGAGATTCTGAACGACAGCGGAAATGTAACCCTTTACTCTACCCCGTCCTCAACTCTGCTAAATCCTACCAACGCATCAAACACAATGGCTTTTTACACGACCCTTAAGGAATACGTCGATATGGGCGCCGACCAGTGTTGCATTTGCAAATCCTTTGCACACAAAACAAAGTACGAAATCACTTTGCCAACATAGAGCATACACGAATCTCAACACTAAAAACGTTGATTTTTCAACAAACAGAGACTGTCCACAAAACAGATAATATATGAATGGTCGTTTATCGCTTAGAACGTTGACCGATCACCGATTTTTTTTCCTTTTTGTAACAGTTTGACACATTTGTTGTAACTTGATCATGGCTGTCAACATTAAAGACACACACTCTGTTGTCAATCAAAAACGTATCCCAATTTTTTTATCTAATTTCTCACGTAAACTATATTTATTCCAAACTGAAACGATCTGAATCCTTGGGGCAGTAAATGCTGAGGTTAGGATCAAACTTTAGGCTTTTCTGTTTCTGGTTTGATGGCAAAAACAACATTCTCCAAAGCTCCTTTGCAAGCCAAATGTGTGTCAGCTCGGATGGATGAAAACAATCAATGTCGCTGTCAAAACAAGTTTCAGAAACGGTTGTTGTTGTTGTTATTCTTTGTTGTAAGATGAAACACTGGGGAAAAGTTTACTGTACCTGATAGCCTGTATTGGGAAAGTATTAATGTCTGCATTGAGGGGCTGAAAAACAACGGCAAAGGTATCATTGACCACAGTGTTTCGAACGATTGTTTGGAGAGCAGAGTTGTATTGTGGCGTAAATTGACTCATTATCGTCCGATTAGCTTCCGTGTGTGCACACATGCACTCGTAATCGTGCAGTACAAACGTGCTTTGCGAAAATGGCCGGCAATATTCCGGATATGCCTCCGTACGCATGAAAATTTGATCCACTGGCAAGATTCCCACTATAGTAGAAAAGAAGTTTCATTCGTGTTCCTGCCTTTCAATATAGCTGGTACATTTGAGTCATCTAGTGCCTTACCTATCTGCACAAGCACGTTACGAACATTGAGACGAATACGCTCTAGAGCTTTTTGAATGTTGCTGGCAAACGATGTGGGCTGCGCTGACAATGTGTCGCATGAGTGACAAACATCGTTAGAGCCGATAAATATTGTCAGTAACTTCCAATCGCTCGGTTGAATAAGGTTTTCGTCGTATGCGTCTTCCAGTTGTTTCAAAAGGTAGTCTAATTCATGGTCAAGGTTGCTACTTTGTGCACCGGATTGTGCGGCGTTGAGATAGTCGATGGATGATCTGTATTGAAAATCGGGACAAAAGTCCTGCCCATAGCAGAATGTGAAAAACTGTTCCCCAACAGATGCTCCATACACGTGGGGTGTGTAGAAGCGTATCAAGTTAGGTAGCGTTGTTGCCCCAACATCCTATCGTAACAGTGAGTGTGGTTAGAATAAAAAGACCCGCATGCAGCTAAAACAGAGGACTAAAAAGTATGTGATATACTTACGCCTCCCATCGCAAACGACACGCCGCGGTACTCTTTCAATGAATCCAGGCTAAGGAATCGGTTATTCTGGATACCCTTGGCAGCAAAGCCCGCCATCACACTAATCACGTGAGTTCAGCATGCATAATCATATCAAACATTTTGTCTTCTAACCTCACAAACAATTACGCACCTGTCACCAAGTCCTGCTACTACACGTATATCATCCGGTCTTAGATCCCTAACTGATCTGGCTGGTGTCTTTCTAGGATGCAAATGAGGGCAGTTGATTGCAAGAGGTACATTGAAATTGGCGCCGGGTGCCCCGGAGTCGCCAAGACCATCATCATTTAATGTGCCGATGGTTGTTTCCAACAACTTTGGTGTGACCATCACGCTGCAAAGGATAGGAATCAAGGTCAACGCGACAGCCGCAAAGAAGCAAACCGGAAAGAAATCTAGTGATTTCTTGACGACGATAGCCGGGTTAATTCTGTCGCTGATGCTGTACTCGTTATCCCCCAACTGTTGCCGGTCTTCTCTCCTCCGCATCACGCTCGCGTGCATCAGCGTCGTCCCGGTCGATGTCAGAGATGATAGAAACGCATTGCCCTTCACATAAAACATGGGAAGATGTATATTGTGAAGAAATGAGGATAGACACAGTTTTATATATATGTCATGGAGGGGTGAGTGAAGTGATTGTGTATCTGTTGTATGAAAAGGGGTGGGATGGATGATCTCCTTGGAGGATTTGATCAGTTGTTTGCCAAAGTCAATCTGTAAATTTGTACGTTGGTCGCCAGTGCCAGACTTGGGAGCCCTTCAGTAATAAGTTCAACACAGAAACCTTGACCTTGGCACAGTGACCAGAACCGTAGTTCATCGGCTTCATCCAGTCCTCTTCTCTTGTAGCCGATAAAGATCTCGGTCTTGCTTGTGCTCAAACTTTTCAACGTTTTCGAGAGGTCTTGAAAGAATTCTGCTTCATAAAGTACATCTGATGCGAGGATCATGTCTGCTTTCCCGCACATGGATGCCTGTTCCTGGTTTCCCCATAGTAGCTCATGCACTTTAACTACATCTGGAGCAGATATGGACGAATTGAGGTCAACATTGTGATGAATAAGATCCAGCGCTTCACCGAGTTCTGTGATGGTGACTTTGAAGCCCTGATTATCTTTTTTTGCTGCCGTTGCCAGCTTGGCAACATACAGTCCCAGCAATCCCGTCCTTTATATATATATGTTTGTTAGTGAACACTGCATTTATTAGATGGGAAGGGTGGAAAGAAAAGATAATAGTTACCCAGCACTTAGATCGATTATATGCGCGTTGCTAAAAATGTCTGGGTTGTGCTCATACATATTCTCCAAAAACTGCAGCATCGCAAGGGCAGAGTCCCAAATCTTGCCTGGAATACCTGCATCCCATGATTCTTGAATTAGGACCGATTCTTGGTTTCCAAACACCCGAAACGTTTGATGAACCATCTCTGTGTTTTCTGGCCATGCTTCGATAGGTGCATATGTCGGTAAGGATACTAAGTTCGGCCGTTCATTCACCGGGTGTATGGGACCCACAAGCAGCGGCAACGTATTTCTAAAGATGCCATCTTCTTTTACGTAGATGAACAGGTACAGCTCGGCCGTGCTTACTGCAGGACTGGGTGGTACGCATATCCTATATTCAAATCCGCCCTTGCCAACTCCATGGAAACCAGGTCCCTGCTGCGAAGGTGCATGTTTCAAGGTATTGTCCCACGTAGTTAGGCCCCGAACCTCAATAGGATAAATTTGTTGTTGTTGTTGCTCAAGTGAACGTAGCTCACACGCGATCTCGACACTCGTGTCTGGTAGAATGTCAGCTCGACGGAAGAGCCCCAGCTCATTGACAAGCAATAGTTCGACTCGGTACCAACAGCCAAAACAGACGTTTTTGACAATGGGTAAACGAAGATTGAGTCTGTATTGTGCAAAGTGGTTTTCTAATCGCGCGCGAAACTGTTCGTCGCTTACTGCGTAGGTGGACATTTTCGATTTCTAGAACAACAAGGACTTTCCTAGGTCGCTTTGCTGCTCACACAAATGATGACACCGACGATAACCAAGGCCATCCCAAGCCAAGTGTCTTTTTGATGGAGCAAAATACAAATGAAAAAAAAAGATTCTCTTTTAGCATCGTCAAGTTGATATTTGGCATCAAGCAAGCTATGTGTACTCGTCGTACCTTTTCCACCCAGCTCCTCGCCCAAAAAGAGACCCGTCAGGAGCGAAAAGATAAACGTCAGCGAGTTGATGATGGGAACGGCAAGAGACATTTCTGAAAGAACACACAGCACATCAGTTAACCGAGCATTGAGAGTGAGCAAGGGTCGAATGTACCTGATTTGCCTAGGGTATAGTAGTATACTACAGAACCGCTAAGATTGAGAGCGAGGGGTAGAACATACTATAGTCGTGGTCGAGAACCTTTGTCAACAGAACTTCTTTATGGATGTTTATTTATCAACTCTGTACCTGCCAACGGGTCAAGAGATAAACCAGTTCAGCAGCCCATCGTTTCAAACCTCCTTCTGGATATCTGCATGATACATTCTCAAGGCCAGCCGTACCAGCTTTGATCAAAGGATTTGTCGAACCCCAGCATATAGCAACTGTTTCAAGATGAATATTTTTCGGTTCTAAGCTATCACACTTCAACAGCAAACCAACCTAGAACGAACCCGGCAACGTGTTCTATTTTAGTATGAATAAAACTGTATGATATCTGATAAACAGCAGCAGAAGATTACTTGCGTAGCACAGTTGAGAAATCCATTTAGGGAGAAAAGAAGAGACGGAACCCGCGCTGCTGCCGCATAAATTCATTTATTTGTCCACGACGTTAACAACGCATAACAACTCCTTCACTTGCACCACCGTCATGAGTCACGATGAAGAGTCCGTGCTAGAGGCCGATCCTCTCTTGGCTCAAACACCTGCCGTGTCAAGAATGGAGCGCTTATTGTATTATCTGATATGGATATGGAGGATATGTATCTTTGCTGTCACTGGCTCGTCAAGTATGGCGGTTACTCGCGCCATTTTGACACGCGCATTGCAAATGGAATCAGGTAGACGAGTGGACCGCTCCTGTTTGAACGAAGGTTCTAAGGAGAGTGTTACGTATAGGGACGTGGTACTATTATGTGGTTTTCTTCTTTCTGGAACTAGTCGTATACACAATCATGCTTATCTTGATTGGCACCTGCCTTGGTCAATGGAAGTTCTTTTGCAACATAGGTTTTCGCATGTGGGGATGGATGTTTCCACAGCGGATATGCAGATGCTTTAACGACAAATTCAAGCAGTCAGAGGAAAAATAAGAAAATGCACTTTAATAATATGCTACTTTTTCATCTCGCTTTATGTGGGGACATCTCCAATGGAATACTATCTTCTTTCTTTCTTACTCCTTGGCTGCTGCTGCTGCTGCCTTCAAGGCTTGATCAAAATCCCATTTGATATCATCAATGTGCCTATAAATGTAAAGTCAATAAATCGATCGAAAAGGAGAGGAGGTGATTCAAGGTTGACTTACTCAATGCCAACTGATACACGGATCATATCCTTTGTAACGCCGGCAGCGAGCTGTTCTTCATCCGTCAGTTGCTGATGGGTAGTGAGAGCGGGGGCAATAACAAGCGTTTTGGCGTCACCGACGTTAGCAAGATGGGATGCAAGTTTGAGATTCTCTATGAAGGCCTTAAGTGACCCTTTGGCTCCGAATGTGAGCACGCCGCCAAAGCCATGCTTGAGATATTTCAAGGCATTCGCGTGAGTTGGGTGGTTTTCGAGACCAGCGTAGTTGACCCAGTTGACATCGTCTCTAGCTTCGAGCCAGCGAGCTAATTCCAGAGCATTGTCAACATGGCGTTGTACACGGAGCGACAAAGTTTCCAATCCTATATTATCAAATCTGTTTAGATCAATCTTTCTTGCTGGCAGTAGAAACGGCTATTTTGTTTACCTTGAAGTATAAGGAACGCTCCGAATGGGTTGAGGCATGCACCGATATCACGGAGCGCTTCTGTTTTAACACGGTACGTAAATGCAAGAGGTCCAAAAGTCTCCCAGAAACGAAGACCATGGTAGCCTTCAGAGGGTTCCGTGAACTCGGGAAATTTGCCGTTAGCCCAATTGAACCTGCCAGCATCCACAATGACACCGCTGATGGTTGTACCATGACTATGTAGATATGGGTTCGGTCAGCTGTCTGCTTGCTATACTTGACAACACAACTCTACTTTTCTCTTACCCTCCGATCCACTTTGTAGCTGAGTGAAGAACAATGTCGGCTCCGTGCTCGATAGGTTTCACGAGGTATCCTCCTGCACCAAAAGTACTGCCGCCATTGCGTTAGGCTATACGTCTTCTCAAAGCACAAAATGCAATTATTCTGCTTCTTACTTGTCCACCACCAACGGGATGCCAGCATTGTGAGCTACACGTGCCAAGCCCTCAAAGTCCGGAACTGAGAACCTTGGGTTGCCGATACTTTCCACGTACAGCGCCTTGGTGTTTTCATCAATGTGTTTGGCAAGCTCCTCGGGGTCATCACTCTGGACGAATTTGACCTTGATACCGAATCTTGGGAAGAGCACTTTGAATTGATTGTAGGTGCCTCCGTACAAGCTTGAGCTCGAGACAATGTTGTCTCCTGCCTTGGCAATGGTGGTCAACGCCAAGAACTGGGCAGCTTGTCCTATTTTGCAGGCGTAAAATTAAGGTTAAGATGTGCACGTGAATGTGAGCAGATCATGACATCGTGTCGTGTATACCTGATGAAACCAGGGTAGCAGCTGCGCCCTTTTCGAGAGCAGCAATTCGTTTTTCGACGACATCATTGGTTGGATTCATCAATCTAATATTACGCGTTTCCCCGGTTAATGTATATATATAATGTGATCATTGAGAGAAGAGGAACGCGCTAGTATACCTTGAATAGATGTTTCCAGGCTCGCGCAACGCAAACAAGTTTGCGCCGTGGTCGGTAGAGTTGAAAGTATAAGAAGTAGTGGCGTAAATTGGCACGGCACGCGCGTTTGTGGTCTTGTCAACTTCTTGGCCAGCATGAAGTTGAAGGGTATCAAAGTGAAATACGCGGTCTTGGTTAGTCATGAGGAGGATAAATAGATCGAGGTACCAACTCGAGGAACAAGGAAATAATAGCGCCTTTTATTCAAGCAGTGATTGGCAAATCTCGAATGTTGATGGCGCAAGTTCTGTGCAAATGATTCGCTGTCCGCTGACGATGCATGAGAAAGGCATTGCGCAATTTTTCATATACTTGCTACACCCGAAATCAGATGGACATGCTTGTTTTCAGGTAGTACAAGATCAAAAGAAAGCTTCGATGATGAGTGTTGAGTCGAAAAGAACGGAATCTTTTCCACTTGTTTAATCTTGTCAAACAAAAGATCATGACGAGTGCCGGTTTTCAGTCCTTTGCAATTCGATCTGAAACTTTGCATATTTGTAAGCTCTGAGCCATGTTAAACAACTATTACGCCTTGTTACGGCTAAGCCTGAACAAAGCTGACGCGCTTCCTTTTCTTCCTTGCAAGTGTAACATTCTGCATATGCTTGCACACTGTCTCCCTTCAGAAGTGCTATCTATTATCTCAGAGTATGTTCCCGTAGACGACCGCTACAGGTGCCAGTTTGTGTGTCGGGCTTGTAGATTACCATTCTGTAATCGATGGTGTTCGAGAGGTCACTCTTCAAGACCATGGCCAGCTTAAACAGCTCCTGGATACTTTGTAATGGTCCTCGCACTCACAGCAGCAACCTGTTGGTTATGCAGTCCAGCAACTGTTTCTTCCAGACCACATGGGCATATTTCAGCAAGATTTTGAGAGACTTGCTGTCTTATTACCGAACCTGCATGTCCTGCATATGCGCATGGAACATTGGATCATCTTAAAGTTCAGAACTCCTTGGCCGCAGCTTCGTTCACTGCCAGATGTGCAGTCACCATCGACGTTGTATTCTATCGTTCAAACGTATGGATCGCATCTAACAGCATTGACTATCCATTGTCCCGCAGCAACAGTATCGTACAATGATACTGCTGGAGCTGTCTTTTTGTGATCCACAAAATCAGATAGTGATCAACAATGATGTAGCGACTCTTTCCTCCATTTCTTGTGCATTTCCACGGCTACCACATTTTCGATATCCAGATTTTTCAATTTACGGGCCTGCAATGGTGCTTGCAGTTGTTGTGGGAGTAGTACCAAACATACGGCCGCAACTACCTTGACACCATTTCGCTCTCTAAAGGTGTTGCACTTTGTGGGCATCGAACGTTTCGACGAAGAATTCGTGCAGTGCTTCTCAAGTCTTTTCTCCAACGTGGAAAGTATCTAATTTGATGCTGTCGCTCGACCTGATTCTGGAGGCATGCGCCAAATTACTGTGGCGAGACAACTGGTATTGAAGGGCATTTCAAGCTTGCCTCGTCTAAATACTCTTACCGGCGAATGCGATGAAGCACCCGATTATCAGACGATCAAGGAAGCTTTCAAATGCACCGGATTCTCATACGTTCGATTCGTTATCGATGTAGAAGGCGTTTACATTCGCCCATCAGCTATGGATCAAATGGAACTGCTTAGAGACAACATCACAACGCTGGATTTGCCATTGCGGGACCAAGACTTGAGCTTTGAGACACTGGCAAGTGCTTTGCTCGCTTTACCTATTTATATTTGCGGATTCAGATCCACCTCATCTTTCCCTGGTCTTGCTATTCAGCACGCTGCATAGTTTAGGATCAGTCAAACTATTTGGATTTTGACTATGGCACCAGGCGAAAGGCAAATCAGTATTGCCCTCCTTGACCGAATTGAATCTGCGGCAATGTCTTTTGGATGAAACAACGGCCTTTTTCTGGAACACAGCTACCCATCTCTGCAAGACTCTACACATGGCTTTCTGCGCTTTAAAGCAACATGACTCGACACAAAAGAAATCCAATCGTTCAGTAACCACGATTTGGCAGATGCATCATTTACATTTCTGGTATTCCGTGACTCTTTGGATGATTTATACAACGAAGATCCGACAGCAACAATTTCCTAGATAACTCGCAGCGAAAACCAAGGGGGGCCATGAACACTGGTATCATTGTTACAGGCACACCGAGAATCAACCGTTCTTGCAACGGCGGCCTGCAGAGGACATTGCAAAATATTTGGAGTTGTCACAAAACGAACAACCGCAATCGAGTGTGCGACCAGAATCGTTAAAAAGGCAGATTCATGTGCAGACGTGATATACAAAACGGCTATATCCATCTTGTATCTCGCAGCATTAGAAATGTAAAGTTCAATTTTTCGCAGGACATAATACTTCTCAAACATACGTAATGGGTATTAGTAAATACTCACGTCCAGAAATAAAAACGCAGACTTTCCCGAGCTTTTGACGGCAACCAAACGACCATATATGTCATCTACAGCCATCCCAGTGCCACCAGTGCCAAGGACGGATGATTGCTTTCCGCATATGCCTCCCAATCCATTTCCACATTGAACTGGGGACTTGCTGTTTATTCGGCAGCTAGCAAGAAGGAAGCAAACTAGCAGATAGCGCTGCATGTTCTTCCATCGTACCAGCAGAAATCCCTGCATAAAGCGCGACCTGTTCCACAGTACCAGCAGCTAGCTGAAACTGATAACGTCGCAATAGACATCCACACAGCCTACACCATCATCCCAAGCATCAAAAGTGACATATGTGATGAGTGGATGATATTTGTACTGCATGAGTTAACGAACGAGTATCAATATTCGTGACGAATACTAATACGAATACGAATACGAGTGAGAGTGCGAGTGCAAATATGAATACGAACAAGAAAATCCGTGGCAGCTATACGAATATAATCGTCCCTTCTTTCCCCTGTCGAGGCCAGTTAATGACTTTGAGGTGCATGATAACATTGGATGGCCTTGTTAAGAAGAAGACGCTGTGGTGAGCTATGGATATGCACTGCAGAAATAGCAGGTAGAGCATTCAGTAATAAATACCGGCTTTTAAGCTAATTTTTGCTTTCCAATCCTTATTACAGAGAAGTTGTAGGAGACAGAGGGCATGTTCAGACAACATTATCAGAGCAGTGACGGCAACTAGATCAACATAGGCTACGTGCGCAACTCGCGTACTAGCGAAACTTCTAGAAGCAGTGATAACAAGGTCCAAGAATCGATGTTTCTGCAGGAAGATTTTCGCGTTTCCATGCATGTCCTCCACTGAACGATTGCTGGAGCAAGATTTTCCAAAACCGGAGATATTGGCGACGAAAATGGCGGTTGTCGCAGGAAGACCGCCTCCACAGCATCCAGTATAACTCCGTGACCTCTACGATG
>KK100202.1:89577-131552 GCA_000611695.1 Rhizomucor miehei CAU432 | reverse complement strand
ATTTAAGAATCACCTCGGTGACGGCACGAAGCGATTCCTACATCAAAATTATACTTAGATCGAATAACTGAAAGTTTATGTCTTGGCTTGCAGTAGATGACGATGGGAGTCTCGAAAAGTGATTCCTAAATCGAAATATTCTTGGTCAAGTATCCTTAGTAAATCGATTTGTCACTATATTCTACTTTGATTTCTGATTATGTCCGTCAATAAAATGCATCGTTCAGAAAGCACGTATCAAGATGACCTTTTACGACTTTCATGTCTTTTCATTCTGCAATGCCACCAGCTGGCATCAGGCAACCAGAGATACTTACTATCCGGCAGAATATCGATTTCCATAGGAGATCCTATATGCACAATCTAGTGGCTATTTCCCCGCTAGAGTTTGAAACCTGTGCAATTTGTGGAGAGCAAGGTCGGGAGCTAACAACTCAGAATAGACTTTACATTAGTTCATAAGCACTAATAAATAGTGTGGCGCTAGAATTGTGATACAAATTATTCGACGATGTTGCTAGACAAACCTTGGCATGGCATTGTGACCTATAAAACGATTACGTGCTATAACTGTCAAGGATCAATGTATAACAATCCAGATATTTACATTCACTGTTCCATCTTAACTATGCACGTGCAGTGTTTGCAACCCTGTAAGAAAACGGGTTGGGGATGATATCCTGACGACCGATAATCGCAGAGTCACAATGTATTCAGTAATTTCCAAACATAAAAATAGATTAGAATGCAGCGTAGGAGAGGCTGTATTACTGCTGTCCGGGATCAAGGCGGAAACCAAGCATGCCACTTGGGTCATTCAAGTATTAGTAATTACTTGATTGTTTTTTATCGTAAAAGAGCAGGATCTACTGTTTGCTGCAATATGCAATGCATGAGATCTATATTGATGCTCCAACAACGAATATGCAAAGATAGTTGGTGGACCAATGTGCTGATCTAACTTGTGGCCATCCCTCTTTTTCTTGGGTCACTCGGGCCTGGTCCCGATCTGCAGGTCATTGCGTTTCGTAAAACGTGAGTGGACGGGACGATGTTCCCGTCCCAAAAATTCAGTATCTATCGAATCAGTGGTGGCTGCCCTCGAATTGCAAAAAAGCTTCTGTCCCCCCGGAGACAATATTCTACGATTTGCCGTGTCTCATAAATTTGAGGGGTTGGCAAAAACGTGTACCTTAGCCCGCCAAGTCTTTTTCAAAACCATTATTCCATAGAAATTTTTCATCACCTTGTTATTCATCTTTCATTGAAGAAAGCAGGAGTAAGTGAAACGAGAAAAGAAGAAAGATGAAAAAAAAGAATTTTTGTCAACAAATCTCGTTTCGATTTGGCCACCGGGGAAAAATGCGGATTTGCTCAATGCAGATTGTGTTGACTTTTTTCAAGTGGTACACTCAGCGAACAAGCTTAAAAAATTTTGAAGCCCCACTTCATTTTCTTCCCTGTTCTTCTCCACCTTATAAAATATTGCCATCGTTTTCGAGTTAGAGAAAAGGGCAAGTACCGCCTGATGATTCAGCTCACGCCATACGGAGAACGGGTCATTGACCGCGTCAACATGATTGGCATGTGGGTGGCGGTACTTGTCAGTATACGCAATTTTGTAGTATGTTTACGGAAGTACCAGCGAACCCGCGGCAGAATGTAAGTGTATTTGATTGAAATACTCTTAATCATTTTCATCCAGCAGGGCTAATGGGTCGACGCAAAAGCCATCTTGTCAACATGGCGCAGGTCGTCGTATTCTTTATACACAAGTTTCTATATGGTCTTATACCTCTATTTGAAATTCAAACCTGTGCATATTATCCTCTTCTAGTGTCGTAAAGTATCATTATTGTGTATAAATGTGGTATTTCTTTCGTTGCTAAAGAGATGATTTTCTATTAGGTTGTTTCATCTCGGTAAAACTCTTGGTTACTGAAATATTGATTCGACCGACTCACATTTATTCAATCAAAACTAGATTATATATTATTCTATGTCGTAATGTTTATGCGCCTTTTGATCCTCGAGACGAGCTACCATGCACTGTGGGTCAAGATCGTCGGCATCTTTTTGATCATTGTGCGATTCGCAGACTGGCCTTTTGAACTCGCCTACTTCCCGCTGCAAAGACAGGTTATGGAAAAGCCCGTGGCCATTGGTGGTACATGCTGGGCGGAATGGTAAACAGCTGGAAGATCAGTGAAAACATCATCCTCGTGTGCACGAGGTACTGACCTAATTTTTTTCCCGCTCCAGGGGCAATGGCGTCATCATCCTCAATTTCATCAGCGATGTACTCGCCAACTTGTTCCTCAGTGGCATGTTTGTCCGAAGGTATGTATGCAATACTTGGCAGTGGGGTGTCCTGATATTAATATACTTGACTGGTTACTCGAACATTTCAAACTATTAATAACTTTTAGACTCTACATCCACATCCTCTCATCTAAAGGCGTCATGACCCGGAAGAATCGATTGATCGAATATCTCGCACGAAAATCCCTTATATGCTTCATTCTTACCTTCATATTTAACCTCGCCATGAATTTACTAAAAGTTACTACCTTTCTTGGCAATCGATCCGACGTGAGTACCAGATCTTCCCAGATATGACATATTTTATGTATACGCGGTAACTGATATTTCGTCAATAGGCGCTAACCGTTTATCTATCGCTGGCCGAATCTACCTTGCTAGTTGAAGCATTGCGTGTCGATTATACGTATTTGCCTAATCGAGCCTTTTGCGAACACTGTGGCATGGCAAGTAGACTAGAATCGATACTTTGTTTTCTTAACATACCCGTGTTCTTTTTTTGCTGATGTTTGGAGCATTGAAACAGACTATTCATTACCCGTACAGTGACGAAAAAGGCAACCAGCCTCACAGTGGCAACAACGAGGATTATCTCAACGTTTCGATCAAAATACCTCCTTCAATGGCACTCGCTCCTGAGCGTGAAGATGATTCTTATCCGTTGACCAATGTTACAGTAGAACGGCCACCGTCTCCGAGATTACGTGAAACTGTATCAGCGCCGTCCACCGGGGAAGATTTCCGGGGGAGTCGGCCTGTCAAACGTAGTACAGCTAATGTAGTGAGCAGCGCCGAGTCGTTTGGGTCCGTGCACCTTGCAGACAGGCCAGAATGGAGTAATAACGAATTTCGTATGTTTTGATTACACGTCAAAAATAAACACATTTTGTTGCTGGATCAACAAGTCAACTGGTTAGGAAATTTTTATTCTTGTCTTCTTCTTTCCTTTTTTCACATTTTTTTTTCACTTTTCAATGCGAAAACTCTTGTATCAAGGTAAAAGGACACAGCTTTTGAAAATGACCAAGTGATGCTAAATGCCAAGTAAAGCCTGCGTACTGGGCTGGCTAGGGATACTCTCATCTGCCTATGGGGAGGATGTCTCCTTCAAGGTGATTCACGCTGCAGGCAGCGACACAGGGATGGCAGTGCAGATACAAAACGACGACAACATCTACAAGCTTGAGCGATCCGAGTTGGATCCATTGCTGCACACCGGAACTGCACCTTCATCGAAACCTTATAGATACATTGTAGTGCACAGTAACGGCACAGTGCTGGATCAAGAATCGCAATTTCGACAACCGGTCTCGACTACACTTCATGAATTTTACGGGCGCACACGTACAATCTTTGACCAAGCCAATGATCAACCACTCCCATTATTTGGCAATCCAATTGATCGACTCGACAGCTTAACGGCGCATCCTGCCTATGAGATACCGACCATCCATATCCGGGCACCCGTTGATGATCTAAGAGAACTCTACGAAAACTATCTGGAGGATTTTGCAATCAAAGCCAGCATGTCACACATCACAGCCACGGACTTTCGGCAATTCGAAGACGTCAAGTTCGAATTAAGTGGGCAGACATCGCGGCTGTTTGAAAAGTTCTCCTTCAATTTCCACCTTGACAAGGAAAAGGATCTGGGTGGATATCGCAAGTTCAAGCTACGCGCATGCGCAACGGATCCAAGTTTTATGCGTGAGAAGCTTTACTATGATGTTTTGGAGGCAGCTGGACTGCCCGCATCCAGAGCATCCTATGTGCGGTATTTATTCAGCCTTTTTGAGAGAAGAGAAGGAAAAAGGACAGTATCGGTGCACGCGTGCATATATACTCATCTCATTTTCTCTCTAGATTATTCATCAACAACGAGCCTCATGGATTGTATGTGCTTGTTGATAACTACAAGAATCCATTCTTGAAGAACATGTTTGGAAAGGGAGAAAAGAAGTACAAGCATGGCATGCTAGTACAAGGTAGTTTGCCTGAAAACCCCATGGCGCCAGAAGGTCTCAAGCAAGGTGCCAATCTGGAGTATCGTGGACCGGAGCCCGATGATTATAAGGTCGGCAGCGCCTCGCTTTACAAATTACAGCAAGAGGCATCCAAGGGTGACACTGGACTGGAAAACTTCTTTGAATTTCTCAAGTTCGTCAATGAGCAGGGTGCTGCTGCCGGGAAAGCCGAATGGGAGAGACGGTTTAACGTCGATATGTTTTTGAAAAAGTAAAAAGCATAGCTGCTTATTGACATACTGGACACTGACAAACTGTCACTCACATTTGTGTACATATAGTATGGCACTCGAGGTATTGATGGGTCATGTCGATGGATACTTGGGCGCAGCACACAATTACTTTTTGTATCAAGACCCAGCAACCGAACAATTTGTGTGGATGTCGGCAGATTTGGACCAGACGATGGGTAATACGATGGTTCCTCTTACCAACAATACGTCTCTGGATCGATTTGGCTTGCTGGAACACGAGAACAATCGTCCGCTGATCCGTCAGATAATGCTTGTACCAGAGTTCAAAGCTCGTTACGAGCAGATATTGCAAATCATACACGGGTCTCTATATGCCAACTCGGCTCTCCTCAGACGTAGCCAGTTCTTAGCAGATATGATCCGGGAAGATGTTGCATGGGATGCAACGCTCACCAGACTACGTTCATCGAAAAATGTTGCCCAAAACCATCGCGAGCAATTGCAACAAAAGATATTGCAACTTCCTCTAGGACCCGACTTTTTGTCACGTATTGGTGCCATTGACTTTGACACGGCTTTGCAGGGTCCTATCACCGACCATCCGTCTATTATGCCTCTTCAAGACTGGTTAGCACAAACGTCCCAAGCATTAAGCCAGTTTATTGCGAGAATGTGAAGTGTAAATTGCAACTTTTGTGTGGTTTACTCCGTACAGAAAAGGATGTTAAAAATGATTTTGAATGCAGGGAAAAGAGATATAGGCTAGTGAAGAAGTGCAAAAAAAAATCAAATAATGGAATGTCGAAAATGATAAAAAGAAAAGAGAGAAATAGATGTCTGGGACAAATTATTCAAACTTGATGCTGTGGGATTCAAAAGTGATGCGACCGCCACGATACGATCCCCTCTTCTTTTTGTTCTTTTCAGCCCTGAATCTGTCACCACGGACCTTGATGAGATCTTGATGTGCTTTCCATCCGTATGAGTTTTCGTCCGAGCCGCCCTTTGCAGTGTATGAGTTATCTTTCAAACGTTCGTCGAGAAATTCCACCTCTTCAGGTCTCACGCGCTTGAAAGGAGTACCGGG
Source organism: Rhizomucor miehei CAU432 (assembly GCA_000611695.1). Classification (NCBI taxonomy): domain Eukaryota; kingdom Fungi; phylum Mucoromycota; class Mucoromycetes; order Mucorales; family Lichtheimiaceae; genus Rhizomucor; species Rhizomucor miehei. Next base: position 125,925 of record KK100202.1, on the reverse strand, counting down.
CTTGCGTTCCTATAATAAAGTGAGAAAAAAGGGAAAGGTTAGATATAATTACTCTCTTTCTGTCCAATGCACGCCCATCAGCAGAAATCAGTCGCAAGCACATACTTTATTTTTCCTAATGTATCGAGTTTGAGGGTAAATATGAGTTCTATTGAATGTACACAAGAATGTTCTTTTTTCTATCTACCTTTTGGCAGGGGGATTCTGTGCTTCTACCTGGTCGGCTTTACGTTTGTTGCCAGCAACGGTGGTTGTGTTTTCGTTTTCCTTGTTCTTCTGTCCTTTTTCCTCATCATCGCTACTGTCGGAAGAGTCGCTCGAAGCATCCTTCATTTCTACATCCTCATCGGCCTTCTTTTCTTCTTCATCTTCAGAGTCGGAGTCGGATTCACTGCTGCTGCTGCTACTGCTGGAAGAAGATGAATCGTCGCTGGAGGATTGGTATTCCTTCTTTTCCTGTTCCTTCTTCTCCTTGTCATCATCCTTTGTCTTCAGATTCACTGCTGGAAGAGGACGATTCTTGCTTCTTTTCATCATCTTCATCCTCGGATTCAGACTCTGATTCGCTGCTGGAAGAGTCAGACGAAGAGTCGCTGGAAGACTCTTCCTTCTTGTCTTGTTGTTTTTCTTCCTCATCCTCTGATTCACTGCTGGAAGACTCGGATGAAGAGTCGCTGGAGGATTCTTTCTTCTCTTGAGCCTTTTCCTTTTCGGCTTCTTTCAGCTTTTCATCTTCATCTTCGGACTCGGAATCGCTGCTGGAGCTGGAGTCTGAATCAGATTCGCTGCTGGATGAATCACTGCTGCTGGACGATTCGTTTTCCTTTTCCTTCTCTGCAACTACAGTTGATGATCCTTCAGATGACGTTTCCTTGTCTTTCTTTTCCTCGTTGTCATCTTCTTCATCCGATTCGCTCTCGGATTCGCTGGAGGAGGATGAGGATTCGCTGCTAGATGACGATGATGCCTCCTTTTCTTGTTTCTTTTCCTCTTCATCACCGCTGTCCTCAGATTCACTGCTGCTACTGCTGGACGACGACTCGGATTCCGATTCGTTGGAAGATTCGCTGCTGCTGCTGCTAGACGCCTCCTTCTTTTCTTCCTTCTTCTGCACCTCTTCTTCTTCACCTTCCTCTTCGTCGCCGCTTTCTTCAGATTCACTGCTGCTGGAGGATGATTCTGATTCAGATTCGCTGGAGGATGAGCTGCTGCTGCTGCTAGATGCCTCCTTCTTTTCTTGTTCCTCCTTCTCCTTTTCCTCTTCTTCCTCTTCATCGCTACTTTCTTCAGATTCGCTGCTGCTACTGCTTGAAGAAGATTCGGATTCGGACTCGCTGGACTTGTCAGAAGCATCCTTCATCGTCTCGTCCTTGTCCTCGGCTTCCGATTCACTGCTTGATGAGTCAGAATCACTTGACGACGACGAATGGGAAGATGAGCTCGAGGAGGAGCTGGAGCTGGAGCTGGAGGATTCCTGCTCGTCCACCTCCATTTCGTCAAGACTAATTGCACCCGCGTTAGTCTCTCTCTTGGGTTGACAACAGTTTCCTTAGTCACTGAAAAGTACCTCTTCTTGTAGTTTTCGAAAATGGTGGCCAAGTTAGCATCACCAGTGCTCTCAGTGTCAACCTGTAAAAGAACCAATGTCAGAACTACTCTGTCTAGACACTTTAAAACCGCGAATCAAACTGTACGTACACCAGGCACCTTGCTCTTTAGCTTTTCAGCGGCCTCGGCAAAGCCTTGGGACTTCAAGTACTTGTAAACCAGCGAATTGAGCTCTGAGGACATGAGATCCGTTGTGTAAAGAAGAGACAGACCGAAACGAGGTTCCTTCACGAAAAAAAAGTTCAGTTCAACTTGGGGCAGGTGGCTTTGGTTTCAAGGCAATCTCGAAATTTTATTGGCTTTAAGAATAGTTGCATTTCATCATGTAAATCAAGATCCTTAGCTACGACTGCGACTGCGGGTACGGCTAATGCTACGGGATCGAGATCTATACCGTCTACGGCTATAGTATGGCGATCGAGAGCGGCTACGGCGTCTGTAGCCACGATCACGATCACGCCACGAACGACCACGACCATAACCACGACGCTTCTCACCCATGTATTCACCAGGCGTAGGAGTATGAGGACGATGAGTTACTGAATAATCGACACGGACCTTACGACGGTCAATTTCCTAAATACGTTGGGAGTGAATAAGCAGATAAACATTTTATGCCTAATGCAAAAAGAATAAAGCTTACCATGCCGTTAGTCTCCTCTCTGGCACGAGCGGCGTCCTCTTCATTTTCATAGTAAACAAAGCCGAAACCTCGGGAACGTTTATGCTATCGCAACAAATGTTAATCATATATTCTGGATACCGACTGATCGTGCATTGTTTGGTTACTTACCCTATGATCGTACACGACTGTCACCTTCTCCAATTTGCCATACTTGGAAAAGATGTCTTCCAAATCCAATTCGCGTGTATCGGTACTAAGACCAAAGACGCCCAAAATGTTTGACTTTTCAGGTGCTTCTCTAGTACCGTGGAAATCCTTTCTTTTTCTCCTAAATCATATAAAATCACAGTTGAGTGATAAATCCATTTCGTAAATTCGTTTGGACACCTACTCCTGACGTCTTTCCAATGAGCGCGAAGAATATCTGCGGCGCGGAGGTGTTCGAGACCGACGACGGCGCGGTGAAGGGCTGTTACAGGGTTTGCGAGTCAGACGACAAATTCTTGAGAGCATCAGAAAGGAGGAGATAGAGAGAATGAGAGGGATGGGAGTATGATTTGATTCTTGCCAAGGAAGGGGACCTTGATTTTTTCTTCTCTCTTGACCAGCTTCACTCTTTCTTTTTAACAAAAATAATACATCACACTTGATCACACTTGTTTCTCTCTTCACTTGCATGCGAAGCTCTTGTCAATGCTTTTGAATAAGCCAGAGCCAAGGTGGTCAACAAGCGTTACGTCAAAGAAAGAGCGATGGGAGACAGGGAATGAAGGGATAAAGGGCTAAAGGCAAAGGTATCATGACATCTTACCTTCTTCTCGAATATCGGCTTCTGTAGCGGTCACGGCTTGGGGACCTAGAATAAGAAGGAGAGCGACGGCGGCGGCGCGGTGAAGGTGAGCGAGAGTAGCTGCGTCCGCGGCGCACAGAAGTAGGAGAACGCGAGCGAGAACGCGAACGCGAAGGCGTGCGCGAACGAGACCGATCGTAACGAGCAGGGGATTGTCGTTCATACGATCTTGAACGTGAGCGCCGATCCTCTTCGCGAGGTGGTGAAGGTTCTTTCGAAGGTGAGCGGTCCTATAAAGAATGAAAAGAATATGTTAGCAAATAGGAAAGTCATACAGGTTTTTGTATACGTCAACTTGCCATCACTGCGTCTGGAATCAGAGAAAGAAAGAAGACGACGGACTCAATTGCAAAGGTGAGCGAACTGAGAAGAAAAAAAATTGAAACACCGTCACGCTCGCTGTGGAGCGTGTCACCATGGATATGCTACATACAAGATACAATCGCGGACAAGAGGTTTATCATCTTTTGGTGCTTAAAAGTAATATACAAAGCAACCTACTGGATGCTTACATAATACGAAAGTAAGGGAACTTTTCTTTTTACAAGTGGGTGTCTATATGTACATAGAAAGCAAGCTTTGCATTGTTACTATGCCTACATCCGGTCATTATAAGTCAATCAGCAGGGGAAATATGCGAAAGGACAATACTAAGAAAGAACATACCGGTACGGTAGCATATTCGCGTCTGGCCAGCAGCTCCTTGACAAAATGTTTGCGCTTTTGTGTCTTGCGATATCGCCACCAACGCGCACATTTGATCCATGCAAAAATACCGACGAGTATGAGGATGATGACACCAGCAACAGCCGATGTCTGTATCAGTTGCTGGTAGCGGAAGCCGCTCTATCAAAATATCGATCATATCAGCGTTTGGAATAGGACACCAACAATGTATCTTTTACAACTTACATCGTTCAGCCACCAGCAACTGGCATAGAGACCAACGACCCAGCAATTGCTATCGGACGCCGAGTTCAAATTGATCCAGAAGAGATGGTGCAAAGGGTCATCAATGCCATCAGTGTTAGGTCCATTTTGAATCAAATCTTCCTGAGTGACTTTGAAAAGCATAAGGTTCTGCTGCGAAGTTCTAGGGCAATCAAACACATAGTCTTCAGGACAAACGGTGAACGCCCGGTCATACGAGACAAAGGATGATGTGAGCATCCACTTGTTAGGATCGTTTTGGTGGCGACAAGCTACACGTAGCAACTGTGTACAGTCGCCTGTGCGCCAACGTCCGTTCCATTGCTGCATCATGGCGCACTGAGGGGTCTTTTTGATTTGAGGTTCGTTAACATCCCAGGACCATATTGTACCGAGAATGTTATCTGCCAGATGTCTCGTATCATTGGCCGAAAAAGTGACATTCTCTCGTGTATAATTGCTCTGTGTAAAGTAGGGCGAATAACTGCATTGAACAGCTTGCAGGATCGAGTCATAGTCAAAAGGTGACGAGCGATCGTTCATGTATGCCCAAGACCAGGATAAAAGTGTGTCTCCTGGTTGGGGTTGCGATTCTGTAACGGCGGTCTCGTTGCCACTCCGTAACATAAAGGTATGGTTTGCAGGTCGTGCACAATCCGACCACTGGGTTGCCTGCATATCCGTCAGGTTCACTTCATTCATGTACCAGCCTGCTCCGAGTTCGGTGGCATTGAATATCATATCAGCATCGTTTGTGACATTGTAGTTTGTGCCTACGGGTAAATGGTTGTAGCCAAATCCGACGAGCAGCTGGAATCGGCGTTCAATTAGATAATACCACGGTGGCCACGCGGTATTTGAGGTAAGAGCGCCAGTCTCTGGATCAATTGATGGCTGATAGTAAGGCATGCCTGTCGTTCCAAATGAGTCTGTGAGGTTGCGTCGATCTCTTACAAGGTCCGCTGGAGTATATATCCGAGGTGCATTGTTATCAGCACTCACGACGGCTTCTTTTATCGCTTGACTGATGCTGGACGCAGTATCATTGCCGCTATCCCTCAAACTCGTGCTGGAGGATGTGTCAAGTTGGTGAAGGTTTAAAACGATAAATATTAAGTCTGTTTCGTCCGGTGCTGTCGTTAGGTCCGTAGTCGTCAAGAAATGATTAATGGAATCCATAAAGTGCCGAAAGTTGTACCACGGCGCACATCGGACCGATCCCAATTGTACGTCATCCAACTCTGCCCTGTTCACGGCAAAAGTTCCATTATCAAATACGAGGTGATTACGAATATTAGGTAGTGTTGTATTTGTAGCTAAGGAGGAGAATGTCTGGTTGCTGCTCACTTTTGTGCGCAATGATGCTGACAAAGATGTCAAGTTGGATGTAATGGGCTGTGGGCAAAGCTGCCAATTGCGGCGCTTGGGATCCCAGTAAATATCCACGACCAGTCGTCGATATCCCATATACAAGACTTGTTCAACATCGCTAAGTCGTTGCGCTGAATAATTATTGCCAAAATATGCACTGCTTAAATCCAATGCCGGCCAAAGACATCGGTCAATTGTTACGTTCATAGCAATATCACGCTGCACACGGAGAGGAAGAGTCACGTTGCTCGACCGGAAAGAATACCCTCGGTAAGGTGTGTTGCTTGTATATGTCGTTGGAAGTGAAAGGCGGTTCGCTATGCGCTCATGGAGGTTGAGAGCCATGCAGGGCAAGACGATCAGCAAACCGATCCACAACAACAAGAGCACCGTCTTTGTTGTCATTAGGTCCTTTCTACACTGTAACCATGAGAATGCTGAAACGAGTGCGAAAGAAGAGTTTTAGCTGAGAGAGCTGGTCTTGAGCTCTCATTTTTTTCTCGCGGCTGATTTGTATATCCGGACATGCCAAATTGGGAAGAAAAGAGACAACACATTTATCATATTTGAGCTCCATATAGCTTAAATGACTTTTATGACTTGCGAGTTAAACGTATTATCGATAACGATACAGCAGTTGCGTTATTGAAGAGCTGCTTATTGGCTAGAAAGCTTAACTGCACGCATTGGCAGTCAGGCTGCCTGCATTTTGGAAGTTGGATTTGAATTGCACCACTCCGGTTGCAAACATGATCGAGGGCGAACTTTAACTACTTGCAACCTGCATATACCATTGCTATAGGTTGTCGTGGATAGTGCCATTGAGTTCTAGAACCCAGGGGTAGCTCTTCAACGATTGCAAATCAGCATTCTTTAACGGAGCCAGTAGAAGTTAGACTTAGTGATAATGTAGGGTACATGTAGGTGATCACCTATTCGTTAAGTAAAAATGTTTTGATGTCCCGGTGTTTCAGCAAGGTATCATCTCAAAGTTGATATTCCTGAACCTTTGGAAGCAATCATTCACAGTTACTACATTCAACTTTTCCAAACATGTAGTTAGCGTAGTCTAGCCAATGGAGTATAGCAATATTCTGTGCGTTCCCTTCAGCCTGTCGGATACTAGTATATCGCTTGTTTCAGCAAATTCTTACATTATCTTTTCGCATCTTAAGAGATCGTATAGACAGAGGAATTTTGGTTGATGTCTATTTGGTTTTATGCGGGCATATTGGATCTTTCAATTCGATTCAGTATATACTTCTGTGGGCCGCTGCTCAAAGGTCCGACCTTGCCTTGATGAATGCAGTTAAAGGACGTTCTTTCGGTGGTGTAAACATTCTTGAAGACAAGACATGATATCTATCATTCTCAAAAGTCCTTCCTTTATACATGGCATGCGCTGCTACTCAACAAGCCTATATATGGCAAAGTTCTGTCTTTTAAGGCTATCAGATACGTTTTTAGGTTTAGCCATACATGATACACTTCCACTAAGAGTGACAGGATGCTTAAAGGTAAGGGAAAAACTGATATGAATAAAACATATTGGACGACGACAAGTGTCTTCTCTCCATGCTTTTCGCCTGGGAATCAAGACTTTAAAACTTGAAACGCTACAGGGATGCAGTGCTTCGAAAACGCTGTATCACCAAGGTGATTTTTTCTACCATGTTGCAAATCCCCACATTTTATTCTAAGACAAACAAATCATCATAGAAATCTGATATGGGATGGAGGAGACAACCAAAGTTTGCCAAGTCGTCATATTTTCTCGGGTCCCAAAAAGACCTTAAGAACAGCTATCCTGGTTCGAGAAGTGCCAGTCTGGCATGTTGTCTCATGCTGACTGTGTCCCAGCCGTCACGGATAAATGAAAACTTTGGCGGAAGATAAGTCGTTCCGTCCACTAATACTTGTAGTCAAAATAGTTCGCATCCTCGTGGTCATTGTGGGAAACCCACTCGGCATGCATATACGGTATGTATCTATCCCACGACCGTGCCATTTTGATTCAAGGGGCTCAGAGCGCAGAGTGCTTGTCGGATTGCCCAGACGCATATATACAAGTACGTACATGACGTCCCCTTTAGGGAAAAATCGTAAACAGGTGTTCTTTTGCGATTGGGTTAGTTCACACGGTCGCCTATGTAAGGGTATCCAAGCTTATCTGAATATTAGTGAGAGTCTATTTGCTCGTTTGAATTTTAGGTTGCTATTGGATTTTTCCTTCTATTTTGCGTTTAAATGAAAGATGTTTGCGACCTTTTTCAGGCGGATTTGCACTGACAAGAAATTCTTTAACGTCTTCAGACTGAATCAGTTTACGTACGGTCAGAGCTCCTAGAATTGGCGCTCTTTTCCTCGTTGTCTCTACTTTTTTTCCTCTGCGCTCTCCACAGGTTTTTTCTATCATCACCTCCTTTTGAGATCGGGCCAGATCATCAAATAGAACATATTTTCAACTAGAATTGGCGTCAATAACCAGAATTAGGCGGTAAGCTGGAGGATGATCTGCGACGACCGTCATAATTTTGCGACGCAACGAACGATGATCAGCGTCAACCATTTTTCAGCTTAAGATAGCCTTTTGGCTGTTGGCGCCAATTCTAGGTGGAAACACTGTAGATCGTTAAGAGGTCTTAAACTAGCGCAAACTTCATTAACTGTATAATGCCAATTGTGCTCTTTCCAGACCGCAAAGTGTGTTTTCATATGGCGCAAAAGGTTGTCCCAGGTGGCGCAAACATTTATTTGAAAAAAACAGAAATACCTTGATATCAGAAATGGGAAGATGGAGTTATTTTCCAGGGCTTCAAAGTAAGGGATAGGCAATTCGTTTCTCTGGGGAAAACGTGCTGGCAATTTCCAGGAGCACCCCCACCCCCACCATTTAAATTAATTGCTCGTTTTCGCCACTGTATCCTGGCTGCCTGAAATGAACACCGCCATCCATCACAACGGTAGAAAGATCAAAGATGGCAGTTGCTGCAGCCTCCGTGTAAATTAGTGTTTTCAAGGGAATTGCCGTCTTTGTAAAGTCGTATCCTGCAATGGGTAATTTTTTAGCCTAAGGCTTTGCACTGCAGATTATCTGGATTACCTGACTGAACGGTACCAGGCTGATTAGAGAAACGTAAGGAAGTGGCACGCATATCAAGAGTTTTATGTACAGTGAGGGTGGTGTTTTCTCTGCAGTGCTCGGTATCTTTTAGAGCGATTTTGCACGAGAAATATGCGCTAATTGATCCGCACATAGTGTTGTGAAGCTCTAAAGCAGTCAATATAGATTTTTACTCTATCTGCGAACCAGACGGGCTACATACCTCTACGAGTTCAATATACACATGTAATGATGTGTTTTGCACCACGCTTCCTGGTCGTATGCGTATAAATTACAACACATGCAGAGTGGTAGGGCTAGTGAGCATTTTGTGATTACTGACTACATATCGCAGCATGTCTAAATTTGAGATAAGATAGGGGGCTTAGTGTTTCCATCCTTGTCGTTCCGCTCATCACTGTGTAACTTCCTGATCAAGTCATTTAATGACCAGTTCTCCTGTTTTCATGGAAGGAAATCACAAACCGAGGTCAATCGGATTAGTCGAGTAAATAGACCCACCAACTCCTGTAATGTCTGATCTCAGGTGGTGTAATTAAATCGAGGAGATTGTAATTGAACAACGCGTAACATGCTGCTTATCAACGAGAAAGGGCCCATAAAAAATCAACTTGCCTCGGCAACAAGTTCAGGCTTTTGAAATCTTTGCATCAATTGCAATTAACTGGCTGATGCAGTCCTTTATCTAGATCTCCTTTACATTAATGCCTTATCTAGCGCTTGGTATAGTCATAATTCTATCTTTGAATCTGGCCGCTAAAGCTTGTGTACCATTTATAATCGACGGCAAAGGAATCACAAAAGTCCAAAATTACTTATTCATTGAAGCTACGGGGATACTGATCTCTAGTGGATATTTTGAAATATCCACATCCATCGCTTCATCTGATAGCATACTATGAATTAGAACGCCTGCAGTTCTGCCTTTTGGACGTTCATGCCTTGACACTGAACTTGCATTCAACCCTTTTGACGAGCACAACAAAGTCTGTCAGGCTCTGATTGACGGCAGAGGACGTGCATTATCGACTTGAATGACATCGATTGTTGATATAGAAAGTCTTCTTACTGAATACAACCGAATTGACCCATCTGCGAACGACGTTGTTTGTTCTGGTCGTTGCATACTCTGCCATTTTAAAAAGTGGTAAGTCTCAGCAAATTTCGCTCCAATAATCTACATTATCACTGAAGATGCTTTTGACTGTATCATTTGTTTGCCTCCAGACAAAGCGAGTATACCCTAACTTTCTTACTTTGTCGACTGACGCTACGACGAGCATTTCTACCGGTTGCCGGCGAAGGTCTGTACGGGATATGCTATTATACTTAAAAGAAAAGAAAAGAAAAGGAAAAACGTTTTAATAAATCGAAACGATATGTAAAATGTATCCTGCTTTGGAGTGTATAAATAGTAATAAACAAAGATGCCACATAGAGACATATCAATAATGTTCATATCGGTATTCGCTGCCATATCCCTACAAAGTTTTCTTGATGACAGCAGCAAAGTAACTACAAACCATTGACACTGTAAGCTGCAGACAGTATGAGATCATCGTCGTCTAAGCGACTAAAGATGTTGTGCTACAACGTTAGCATTCAAGCTAGCATGTCAACATGAAACACTATCCTTCTTGTAGTACAGAGGTTGCTTTTGTCTATACCGCCATATGCTCAACTCAACGCCAGGACAGCAGCTCCTTCAATCCCTTACAAGGGTATTTTCGGTTAGCACTGTGTAAACTTTTGGCGCGAAACAAATGAGCTTAACCTTGAACGTATCGTTCGCTGCAATTACGCCTGCTGTGTGTGTTCAATGATCATATCACTTATCTCTAAGATTGAAGAATATAGATAAGTAATCTTGATTGTTATCTAGCTATCTCATTAAGACCTTTACGCTGGGTCATCGTCTGGATTGACGTGGTCGCTGTCTGCTTACAAATATTGAGTTTCAAGATCAGACTCTGGAATGTTCCCACATCGAGATTTTTGTGCACTCACTGTACTGAATGTCTCCAACTAAGTCGTAATCATAAGCGATCTTGTACCCGGGCTGGTATGACGCGGGCGTGAGAATGTTTCCTAAATAGTACAATACATATATCCCGTCTGAAACATCCACCCCCGCGTCTAATATTCCGATCTTAATATCTTGGTATAGCCCACAGCCTCGTGTCTACCTCCGTCATATTGCATGTGCCAAATGTAAATGGGTAGATCTGCATCCATTTGCTGTAGTTCGAATAGCGTTAGGACGAAAATACCTGCGCCCTGGCCAATATCGCCGCACAAAGGAACCAGGTATTCAAGGTTTTGCGTCAGAAAATCTGTACTGAGCAGATTCCCAGCAGCGAGACGTATCGACAGACCAACCATGACGATGGAGCATCGATAACGGACGGTCGCATTGGCACCATAGTCTCTAAAATATCGTAGAAAGGCACCTTCGCGTCCTAGAGATTTAAACTGCTCATATGACGATGGAGCCCTGCATATCCTTGTTTTGTTTATTCCAGAATGATCTGTGATGCACATCAGTGGCTGCGCCTGCAGCCACACACAGAAAACCAACAAATAAAAGCGTTATAAAAGTGACAGATGCCATCCAGTAATATTGCAAAATAAATAAATGTGAAAAAGATAGGGAATATTCTATCTGTTTATAATTTTAGATGCTCGGTGGCATGGTAATACTATTTCTATAAGGCATTCTCCTTTGCCACGAAAGAAGCTAGAAAAGTTGCCCAACTTGTGTATTCTGGTGTATTCCTATACTTCCCGGGGCTCATTTTTACTCCGAGTGTCAGAAGAAAATTTCAAAAAAACGGTGATAAGATAACCATCTTGGATTTGATATGCTTATCTCCTTTTGCGTTACCCACCACCGCTTCCACATCACACATAGAACATTTTCCACTGTCTTCTTGTAACTCTACGAATAATGTTGCACATGAAATGTATGTGATCACAGAATATCCTAACACAAAAAACCGGGGCAGTCTGGGGAAAAACTTTTGCGTTTCTTAGGCTACGTAAGCCAAGGGGGGAGGTGCAGAGTGGCTGCCAAGCTTGGATCGTTGTGGGAAAGTTTGTCGATGGCTTGTGTGACCCTGGATCTCTTGTAAGACCCAGGCTGATATGACGCCTTTTGGAAGATCCAGGCGTGGTAAAATTTCGCTAAAGATGGTAGAAAAGTATTGACCGTGCGAAATTGTAGAGCACGGGATCGTCGGTAACCATGACGATGTACACAAGCGTACATATATATCTTTCCCCATGTATGCAGACTTGTCTTCCCCTCCGCATATCGGCGAACTAATTTATGTCAGTATTTGGGAACCGAGACCTCATCATTCGGGTCAGGCGTTAAAAAAATTGACTTTATATCAGTATTTGGTTAGACCGCCGAAAAAGATGCACCACTTGCGTCGAACGTTGTTGCGGAGATTTCCTCTTTTGATAATGGTGACCTATCAAATTTTTTTCGGTGAGCGGGACAATAACAACTATATAAAGGGTCGCCTTCATTCATTCCAACCCGCCACCTTCTTCTCAAAGACACTTTCCCGCCAGAAGCCCCTTCCTTGCTGTTGTCTCTCTCTCTCACTCTCTCTCCTGTTATCCTTCACCGTACCCAAGGCATACTCCTCCGATCTATCTTATTCATTCAACATGAGCCCCGCGGAAGAAATATATTCAAAACCGGAAGAGAAGAATTCTGTTGTTGAACAAACCATCGAGGATTACACTGAACATGATTCCAATGGTTCCATCACTAACGAATTCGGTCATGGTAAAGGCTCATTCGGAACAGCCTACTTCAACGTTGTCTGTGTTGTCGCTGGTACCGGTACTCTTGGTCTGCCGCACGCATTTGCTGAGGGTGGCTGGCTCGGTATACTGATCTTGATTTTGGCATGGGCCATGGCGGTTTACAGCGGTATCATCTTGATTGAATGTTTGTATTACAAACCTGGCGAACGTCTTCATGATTACAAAGCCATTGGTAAAGCTGCTTACGGATGGATTGGTTACGCCGTCGCCTCCTTGCTGCACTTCCTCAATCTGTTTGGCTGCCCGGCATTGTATCTTGTCCTTGCATCCGGTAACTTGCACAGCCTCCTTCAGCATACAGTAAGTTTTTTCATTGGCAATTTATAGTTTCATTAATGCACGTTTTCCCTAATCATTGTGTTGCATTCGTATAGTCTGGTGCTCTTACCCAACCTATTTGGGTCATTATTATCGGCTGTTTCCTTTTGGTTCCACTTATTGTCTTCAAGACTCTCAAGGAAGTCACCGTCGTTGCAGCTATCGGCGCTCTATCTACCATGATTGCTGTCTTTGTTATTGTTATTCAAGGTCCCATCTACCGCAACTCTCACCCTGAAATCGAAGTTATCCACGACGGCGTCATTTGGACCGGTTTCCCCAGCGCTTTGGCTACGATTGCTTTCTCCTACGGTGGTAACAACACTTATCCTCACGTCGAGCATGCATTGAAGAAGCCCAAGCAATGGAAGTGGGCCGTTACTGCTGGTTTGACTACCTGCACTGCCCTGTACATTTTGACAGCTGTTCCCGGTTATTGGAGTTTCGGTCGCGATGCAGTGTCTCCCATCTACAACGCTCTTCCCGACGGTGCGGGCAAGATGGTAGCCATGATTGTTATGACCATCCACGTCATCTTTGCTATCCCTATCTACGCCGTCTCGTTCGCTCTCGAATTCGAGCATTTCATTCGTGCTGACGAGGAACGTATTGGAAAGATTGGCGCTTGGCTGGCCCGCGCCGTAGTCCGTGCTGCTACCATGGTTATCTTGTGTGTCCTGGCCATCTTCGTCCCTTACTTTGACGACTTTATGAGCTTGATTGGTGCTCTTTGCAACTGTGGTCTGGTTTTCTTGCTCCCAGTCCTTTGCCACCTGCGTATGTTTGGTATTCGTCGCCCGATCTACGAGCTGGCCTTCATCGCTCTCACACTTGTGTTGGGTATCGTCGGCTGTATCTTTGGTACCATTGATGCCATCAAGGCATTGATCCATGATTTCCAGAGCGATCGCTAACTGGTCATTCTCTATTTATTTTCCTTTCTCTCTTTCCCTTCCATTATCTTCTTCTCCTATTTTATTCGTATACCGTCTTATCGTCTATCATTCATTTTCTTGTTTGTATTAAGTCCCTTATAGACTTTTGTACATAGTAGATATTTTTTAAAAGAATACTATAAACTTCGTCTGAATCTGTACTGTATCATCACTTGCTTCCCTTTTCATCAATGGCTAGGAAAAAGAAAATCGCGAGCAATTCTGCGCGAGGCATTGCTACGGCATATGTTCCGAAAAAGCCAGTGCAAGAATCAATAGGAACCGTCGAGAGCAGTGAAGCAAAGGCAACGCCAAAGTCTGTCAAGATTCCGGGAAGACGACGATCGAGTACAAACACGCCGCCTTTGGAGCAACCAGAATCTCGCGAGGACATGATCGCGCGTCTGGTCCGACGTTATGAGTCGCTAAACGAGCGCAAAGCAGAGACACTCTATCAAGGCTTGTCGCGTCCTGCTGACGAGTCAGCGCCGCACAAGTTTGACTTGACTCCAGAACTGGAGCAGGATCTCATTCAGGTGCTAAGAAAGCGCGAGGAACAGGATACTTTTGGTGAGCTATAAGTGTATATTACAAGTATCCTCGAAAAAAAAGGTATTTATCGTGACGAATCTGTAGGCATCTTTCGACACTTGGTGGGAAGAAAATCGCATGCATTGGACAAAGATCGATTTATCGGCGATATGGATATCCTGTACAGAACACTCGTACAACTTGGATTTGATCCAGAAGATGTCGAACATGCATTTAGGGCAACCATGTCTACCGATCCAGGGCATGTATTGGATTGGGTAAAATGAATACAGGATTGACAGGCATACATGGCCTATATACTGATAACTACTCTTTAGAAAAAAAAAAGTTGTGCACGCATGTGCCATACGAACGAATGCCGGTTGGCTTTTTCGACAAATATTATACAGAGGAAGAAGTCTCTATCAAGGCTATCGCACCGACCACGGTAGAAAAATCCTCATCAGCGGTCATCTGCAGAGCAAGGACGCGTAACAAAAGATGTACCAAACACTGATGACCAGCAAATTGCGGAAAAACCCAAAGTTGAAACTACAACGCATGATCAAGACATGAAGTCTCGCATTCTTCAAGCAGCTGAGAGATACTATGTGAGTTTTTACCTGTCCAGTCACGACCCATCATCTGACGTTATTCATCGACAGGAGGATGAAGAAGAGGAAGGAGTTAACGAAAGGCATGCAAAATGCAAGCTACAGATATCGGAATTGGAGTCTCAGCTGCCGTCCAATAAGAAAAAGAAGAAAAAAGCAAAGGATAGTCAAGATATTGACGTTGATGCGATCAATAAGCAGCTGGATACTTTGCGAAAAATTTTGCGCGATCTGGAAGGCAATTGGGAATTCGACAAGAAACTTGCACATGAACTTCTCATCAAGGAGCAACAGGAAGCAGCGGATAGAAGACGAGAGAAGCAGCAACTGTTGAGGGAAAAGCATTCCAAGGAGCCAAAATCACCTGCACCCCAGGGAGAAGAAGATGATGATGAGTCGGATGATATTGGATTATGTATAATGGACGAAGAAGGTGAAGAAGAAGGCGGTCTGTTTGGAGCATTGGAGATGGAAAGCCAGAATGATGATGCAGTATCCGCTCCAAAGGTCACTTTGCGTGTCTTGGATACCATTCCCAAATGCTGGAAGGGCAGGCTGCCCAGAGAGCTGCTGGAAGAATATTGCAGAACACATGACTTGTACACTCGACAAACGTTCAGCATAACCGAGCTAGGCGCGCAACGATGGCGTGCAAGTGTCAAGCTGCACCCAAGAAACCGCCACGATGAAGTGTTAATTGTTGACATACGCGAATCTTTAGCCGCTTCGTCTGCGCGTGACGCAGAGCACCTAGCGGCCCTTGCTGCCCTTTTTCAGTTGGAGCCAAGTTCATCGCTGTATCGATTGCTACCTTCAACTTTTAAAGATTTATGGCAAGAATGGGCACAAGAAAAGCACGAGAACGAGAAAGCGCCGAAATTAGAGATGGCGCGTAAACGGATGGAATTTCTAGTTGACTTAGTGAACGACTCGTACAGTAGAAGTCAGAGCCGTCAAGGAAGCATCGGATCAGCTGCTAGCCCTGAAGCCGAGTCACCAAAGGATATGGACGGAGTACAGCTAGAGAAGAAACGTCAGGCATTTACACGCATCCAACAAGAATACAGGAAGCGTCTAAACACCGACAAGTACGCAAAAATTAAGCAGAAACAAAGCGAACTGCCAATGGCTGCCTACAAACAGCAAGTTATCGACCTAGTCAAAGCCAATCAAGTTGTCATGATATCTGGTGAAACTGGCTGCGGCAAGAGCACACAAGTGCCTCAATTCATAGCCGAAGAAATTTTACAAGCTACGGGGCAGTATGGATCGATTATCTGTACGCAGCCACGGAGGATATCCGCCATGTCAATTGCCAACCGAGTTTCCTATGAACTGGGTGATCACTCAACTGGAACCAAGAACTCGCTAGTCGGATACCAGATCCGGTTAGAAAGCAAAGTCTCTGACGAGAACGTGGTTGTGTTTTGCACGACGGGTATCTTGCTTAGACGACTGGAAAGCGACAGAACACTTCAAGGCATCACACATGTCATTGTGGATGAAGTTCACGAGCGCAGCATTGAGAGTGATTTTCTTTTGATAATACTCAAGCGTCTCTGTCAAGTACGACCGGATTTGAGGCAAGAAATGATAGAGTCGACTATTAAACGTTATCATCTGCATTACTAACTTGGATATGCAGGATTATCTTGATGAGTGCTACTGTAAAGGCTGAACGCTTCATGGAATATTTTGGATACTGCCCTGTCATCAGTGTGCCTGGAAGAACGTTCCCTGTGAGCGTAAACTTCCTTGAAGATGTTGTGCAAAGAACAGGTACATTTGAAGCGCGCAATATCTTGTATCAGCGCTGACGTTTCTATGCTAGGATACGTTTTGGAGTCTGATTCGCCTTTTGCTGTACGACGACGTAGAATTCGCAAAGGTAAATTATTAGTGATTGCCCACAAGAAATATGTTAACAACTGATTGACTGCTACTCAGATCAGGGTACGATTGATGTTTCTGGGAAGCATGGAACGACACAAAAAATGCGCCTAGAATGGTACGAAGATGACACCGACGATGAAGATCCTTACGATCCCATGAACGCAAACATCGGCAAAGTCAAGTTGGAAAGCCACAAAATGGACGATGATGATGATATAGGACCAGGATGGTGATCAAGAAGAATTAGGACAAAAATACAGCAGACAGACGATGAAAATGATACGACGCATGGATGAAAACAAGATCAATTATGACTTGCTATTGAATTTATTGGAAAACATATGTTTGCATCCACAGCAAGATTTGCCAGGTACAGGAGCTATTCTGGTGTTCTTGCCTGGTATGCCCGAAATTCGCAGGCTGTATGACATTCTATCGAGCCATCCTTCACTTGGAGATTCGAAAAAGTACCTGCTTATTCCTCTTCACTCGACCTTGTCATCAGAACATCAAGAGAAGGCATTTGAAACACCACCGGAAGGCATCCGAAAGATCGTGTTATCGACAAACATTGCCGAGACTGGTGTGACTATAAGCGATGTTACCATAGTCATTGACACTGGTATGGCCAAGGTCGTCAGGTAAAGAATACCTGTTACGGATATAGCCTCATGCGCTAGCAATGACTTTATATATCTGGTTAGTTACGATCAAATACGACGAGTAACCCAGCTCAAACAGACGTTTGTCGCCAAAGCGAATGCGCTGCAACGACGGGGTCGTGCCGGTCGCGTCCAAGAAGGCGTATGCTTCCATTTATTCACTCGAGAACGGTTTGAACAGGTAAGCTAAGAGTTTTCACATATGTTTAGAGTTATCTTTCTGATTTCTTCAAAAGATGGCCGATTTTGAGACACCCGAGATACTACGTTTGCCACTAGAAGAGATCTGCTTGCGTATTAAAGTTTGCGGTCTTGGATCAATTCGACAAGTTCTAGATGCCGCGTTGGACCGTCCATCCGAGAAAATGATCGACAATGCCATCCAAACGCTGCAAGAGGTAATATTCCCCATATATAGAAATGTTTCAGATCACTAAAGCCCATGATCTATAGGTGCAAGCATTGTCCACGGACGAGACGCTGACTCCTCTAGGAGCGCATCTTGCAGATCTACCGGTAGATGTGCATATTGGCAAGATGATATTGTTTGGTGCCATTTTCCGCTGCCTGGATCCTGTGCTGACGATCGCCGCTGCTTTGAGCTTCAAGAGCCCATTCGTACGACCGTTCGGCAAGGAAGCCGAAGCAGACATGGCCCGTGCACGATACCGATATGGTAAATCATCGTTAGAGTTTATCTTGTACACGTTTCCCATGAGCATGACTAAGATCATTTCCGTATTTAGCGGATTCTGATTTTTGGGCAATCTACAATGCTTACAGTGCTTGGCGGAGAATTCTGCATCAAGTCAAAGGAACGCCTGGCTGGCGGCGTAAAGTACGCGACTTTTGTGAGGCCAATTTCCTGAGCCAAAAGAACCTAGAAATGATCGAGGATATGAAACGACAGTATTTTGGACTGTTGGTCAGCATCGGTTTTGTGAGGACGCAGGATTTGGATGATTTAGTGGAGCGTTACGATATGAAAGAGACGCGCATGTGCCCTGTACCTCAAGCATACAATGTTTCCTCGTCTTCGGTACCTGTTGTCAACGCCGCCATTACCGCAGGCTTGTACCCTAAGTTTGCAGAAAGACGAGGAAAAGAAGACTTTTACCACCAGTCCTTGCCACTCAAGATCCATCCGTCATCGTTACTCTTTGGCCGTGAGCGAATATTGCCAACAGATTTCCTGGTATACAACACGGTCGTCATGAGCCGCAATACGGTGTACATGTGGGAAGCTGCTGCAATCGACGCTGTGACGATTATGTTGCTCGCTTCAAATATGGAGATTCGACATAAACAGAAACGAGTAATCCTTGACGATTGGCTCACGTTTGAGTGCTTTGCACGATCAGCCGTGCTTATCAAGTTTCTGCGCACTGAACTGGTAAGTTCTCGAAGTATCATCCTTCTGTTTGTCCATATATTATTAATACATAAATCATACATAGAACAACTGGTTAAGCGCGAAGATGAGTCAACCTGACCTTGAGATGGATCCGGCAATTATGGATTGCACGGTCAAGATATTGGAGCGCAAAATGGATAACACTGAGATATAGTAAGAAATGCTTCCTTTTGCTTGACATAAAATATAGACTAAGTGCTGGTTTGGATTATGTGCAGGCAGAGATGTGGTAGTTGACTGCATCGGTATGGGTGCATGAGGCTCTACTTCGTAATAATAACAAGGCATTGTAGATAGTGGTCGCAGGGAAGGAGAATAAAGAGGAGGATTGACTGGACCAAAGTCGTAGGAACTCTGACACATTGCAGCAAGTCGACACCGGCAAAATTCACACTCATATTCTTGCTGCTATTCCTGAAATGCCCCTGGATATGAGGATTGTCAAAGATATCAGATCCAGTAAATGTGTGTTGCAGAGTCCTGGTCATTTAGGTCTTTGTTTCGATTTTTCAGATAATACATAAAAAGGCCAAGAAATGTCTACAAGAATAACATCGAATGGTGTTAATAAGCTTAAGCTGAGAATCTGTGTAGATGTAGCACACTTTACCACTCCTGCAAAAGTGGCTGCACCGATGGTAAGCCCAGCTATTTCCGTAATGGTTCAAGATTCTGTGCTATTGCTGTTGACAGTAGGCTGACCTGCAGTGACGGTGCAGAATTACTTGAAAGTGTTGCCATTGTCGATGATGAGATAGTATACAAGGTAGAAGATGGCATCCCTGTAGTCGCTGCACTAGCAGTAGATATTGCAAACATCGACGATAAAGCTGAGCTTGCAGTTACTGAGGATGTGATAGGCAAATACGATATAGAATGAGTTAGGATCTTGGTCGTCGCTGAAGAATTGAATATCTTGTAGGGTCCGTTTGTGGCAATAGTCCCATCCTGGTCGCTGCTTAAGACAATGAAGTAGTTGATCCCTGGTGCCACCGTTCGTGGCAACTCGACATCGGCCGAACCTGACAAGGCCGAAAAGTTTTGTCGCAGCAGGCAAACGATGATATAGGGCTGAGCATCATCGAGCCCAGCATGGCGGCCTCGACGTGCCAATTGCATAGTCAGAGACTTGGAGGGCGTTTCATACATGATCAGTGAGACGTTGATCCATTCTATGCGCAATACGCTGTCCCAGATACATGGTAGAATTCGGTGCTGGTTTGGAAATCATGATATCGATCGCTCTGGCACAAGATGCTACGATCCATAGAGAAAGAAAAACTGTTATCGTCGACATTGTCATTTATTTCTCCTCTCTCTCTTTCTCTCTTTTCGTTGTAAAACAGGAAAAAAGAAGTGGCAAGAATTGCAACGTTACTCGAAAGAGCCCGTTTATTAATTGAGAGGCGACGGCACTTACAATCTGTATTCGATGAACAATCAATTTGTATGCACTCCAAAATTCTCCCCGGACAGTGCGTTCCTTTTGTAGATATCATTCGGGTGCACGAATACGCGAATTAGTAAGTATGTTGCCATTTGTTGAGATCGCTTTGAAACGAATAACAAAGAGCTAAAGTATGTATCTTGCATCGAAGCAATGTGATGAGTGGAAAAGACCGACAATGTTGGAGGAGTCAACCAGCGGAACCCTGTTATGGTTGGATAGGCGTGTACATAGCGTTGCACTATCATATCCGCTCACGTATATTTTAATGTTAATCGAGAATCCACAGACACCTTGAGTTAAAAAGATTTCACTGGAAATATACGCTTTATATCAGGATACGGAAAGACAGGAATCAATAACATCTTCATTGGAAATACTGAAAACACAGAAATCCGGTTTATATAATTACTGGTATACGTAAAAAGGACGGGCTATGGAATGTAATATAGCAGTATATAAGGTGGGAGGGTTAACTCGAGCTCAATTATCTACTGTCTACGTTATGCTTCGTCTTCACCGCCTCCTTGTTGAGCACCGGATTGAGGTGCACCTCCACCTGCAACTGTGCCAATTGATCCTGTCAGTTGACCAGGAGTCCCGTTACACTTCCAATCGTGTCCGTCCCTGACTTGGCCAACCCGCCAGGCGCAGCAAGGGCACTACCAGTTGCACCAGTGGTACTACCAACTGCACCATTTAAAGGAGCAGTGGCATCATCTGCGGAAAGTGGAAAGCCGCCGGCACCGGCACCGTCGCGCTTGCCGAATTGTGTAAGACCACCTTGACCAAGGGCCGCAGTTGCACCACTGGCAACAGAGCCGATACCAGAGACCTTGTCTGTTAACGAGGTGATTCCGCCTTGCGGCTGAGGCTGACCTTGAGCTGCCGTCTCAGGATCGTTAATTTGTTGATTGCTCTTGTATTGATCCGAGGTGGTGTCACAACTGCCACCGCTAAGGTCGATGCTGCGTTTTAGTGATAGGCCTCCGGTTGCAGTATTGGCAATGTCGCCCACTGTAGAAGTGAGTCCACTTTGTTGCCCGGGTGAGACTTGCGTTCCTGGGTCGACGCGGGCGGCGTCGGTTCCAGAGATCAAGAAATACACGGCAATGGATGCAATAAATTGGAGCGAGAACCGCATCTTTTTTGTAACAAATGGATATATGAGATGTCGTCTACTCGAATTGTTCTTCTTTATATATAAATTTGCAACAGGATGTCTACTCCCTAAACGTGGGGAGCATTTAGAGAGGCCGGATAGATGATATGCACAAATGATGCGAAATACACACCTATCTGAACCATCAGCTCCTTTACTTTGTCATGGAATATATTCCTGTACTTAGTCGATTCCTATCTCGCTAAAACGAAAGTGATCAACGTAAAATCATAACCTGTTGAAGGAGAAGAAGATTCAAATACTAATGCAAATTTTTGTTAGCCACTACTTGAAGGCTATTTGCTAATAGCATTTGTTCTTCACCTTTCCAGAGGGCCACATCTTTCAAAGCCGGTGCCTCGTGTGGAGATCAAACCTCCTTTTTTTTCTTCTGCAACTTTTACCTCCTATTACGAAGTTTTCGCCATTTTCTTTTCAGCCTTCTCCTGGATCCCAAAGTTTACAGTGGTCCGGTGAATCTATGTACGCATTGCAAGCACTGACCAAACATTTACTCTAATCTTTAGTACATAGTAGATCACCTCCCACGTCGTGAGTGTAAAGAATGGCCATTGCTTGGTTCCAAAAGTGTAAACAAAAAGATTCACAGTATTGTGCCCTCCGCACGTGCCAAATCATCCTACTACCATCTTTCCAAAGGCAGTAGCTACATCCTTACATGCAAGTAATCGAAGAGAACAATCGGTTAACTCCTTGCCTTTTGTGCACCTCGCACGCATTATCCTAATTTTGATGCGACCATGTCGTTGACTACAAATCCCTCCGCTCCCTTTCTTTACCTTATCAATAAAGAGTTGCGAATTCCGTTGCATTGCAGATAGACAACAAACTGGCAGTAGTATACTTCTTGGACATCTTTCAGTTTCTAGCAGGTATGCATGGTATTTCAGTCTGCAAAGCAGGAGTACATTTTGAAACTACGGCAAAACAATTGTCCCGTTTTCCCAAAGTTTGATATGCATGAATCCGAAATAAGTTGTATCAAAAGATCCTCAAATTATGTAGTTTGTAGCCAAGAAAAAACCAACGTAAAGGACTTTGAATATAAGCGAGAAAAGGAATGTATTTTGCAGCACGAGGAGTGCGTACGGGAGACATTGAAAAGAAAGGGAGATGGGAAAAGAGAGGAAGGTAAAGGACAAGGTATAGAGGAATACAAGCGAGAGGGACAGAGAGGAGCAGGGTGGATTCCTCTTGTAGAGCATATTTACGAGCGCGTGTTTTGCTTGTGGAGTGATGAGGTGAAGGAATGGACAGAGGTAAATAGACGCATAAAGATACGTAATAAGTACTGAATAGATTCAAGGTTCGTTGATCTTTAGCAAAGACCATATGCCTTGTCTGATCTCTGATAGGCTCATATCGTCGAAGGGACGATGCGAGGTGGTCATTCTGGCAGGGAAGCTCTGTCGGACGAGAGTAAAGCGGGATGGTAGCGGAGACGAGGGTTGGATTTGGGTATTCAAGGAGACTGTGCGCTTGCGTGTAAGTGTAAAAGTTGGCACAGGAAGCGAGCTCGGTTCAGGGGCGGCACTGTTGAATGCCGCGCCAGCATACACAGAAGCACTTTTAGACCTGCGACGACTATGTGGTGCGCTGCTCAAACATTTTTTCTTTTTTCTCAGAGGCAAGAGTGAATTTCATTGCTATCAAAGAATCAACGTACCTTCCAACAAGTTTTAGCTGCTGCAGCTGCAGCTGCTCCTTTTGTAAGTCTTGAGCTTCCATCGTGTGCGCTGTTCCAATATGCGTCGCTGAGTTTCGCTTCTTTGGCGACTTCTTGCTTGCTGCGCCTTTATCACTCTGCTTTTTGTTATTATTATGAGTCGAGTTGAACTTGGGATATCCATGGCTCGATGCAGAGCTAGCGGGTTTACTTGAATAAGACCGTCTTTGTTGGGCCTGTAGTGATCGGGAGCGTTTGAGAATAACAGGAGGGGGTATCTCAGAAGCGGGAGCAAAGATAATTTCGTGATGCATGGTGACAAGGATTGAGGACGATTTAAAGGAAAACAATGTAGAGAAAACTCGACGGATTCAAGCTGTTGATTGTGGCAATTGTTGGATACTCATAAGACAAAGAGCTACAAGAAAGCAGTTGCGGCGCGCTTTGAAAACTTGTTACTCCTGCTTAACACCTGGAACATGTTTCGGGTTTTCCTTTTTAGACTTCTTTTGAGCGCACATGGAGGATGGACGGCTACATTCTTCTCTTCCGGAATAAATATACAGAATTTGACGAACTTGTCGCTATCCCAAAACACTCCCAGCTCTTTGTGTGGACCGGTATCAACTCTACGAAGACCTCTGTTTCTCTTCTTCTCCGCGGGAGCGCTGCCTGGGTTGGTCACATGGAGCGTGATTGAAGAAAGAATAGCCGTTTGTAGAGATGATAAAGTTGTCACTGTAAAGAGCAGAACTGATCGGAATGGTTTCCAATTAAACCGTTAATCATTCTTAACAGCATTATAATGGGATTGGTACGATTACTGGATCCATTTTACTACTACAGCAGTAAATCTTGTGCGCTTATCGTCACGAAACTAGAGCTCCAATCAAGTGACCAGGACTAGCACGTACAGATACACTCTTTCCAGAATGTAATTTCGTCCCCCCAGTGGAAATCGATGTCGCATTTCCCTCTGCGTCTTCTTTGATGAGTATGCCTTCCATGTCAACATGAAGTGCAGTATGGCTTGGTCCAAGAAAGGCTCGCCTGCAGTGGTCACAGTCCCCAAAACGCGAGAGCGGATGACCACCATCTTGGCCGCGATCTCTGCCTCGGGTAAGTGCAGTCTGAGACTTCCACAGCCGCCGGCCAAGAAGAGAAAGCGAGGAGGCTATGCTGAGCTTATGAGCACAGGAACCGTTACAGGGCACTACCTTAGCTTTCTGAAGGCTACAATGGATGAGATGGATAAGTATCCACAAATGAAGGGCCACTACCTTGTCGGACAATGCCCCTATCCACAAGTCTGAAGATGTAGCTAAGTATATCATATCTCGAGGATGTCGGTATGCCTATCTGCCCTCATACTCTCCCGAGCTCAACCATATTGAGCAGTTTTGGTCAGTTGTCAAGAGCAAAATTAAGCGCAACAGGTTCTTAGAGAAAGAGACACTGATGACCAGGATCAGTGAAGCGTGTGGCAGTTTAAGGTGGAACGACTACGAAGGCTTCGTTTCGCATTCTCATAAATGCTTATACAAGTGTCGCAATAGAGAGCACCTGTAATATGGCAAGGTCCGCGTCTCATTACAGGTCGATGTGCACACGATGGACAACTTGCTTGTGCACGACGACTCTATCTAGAATGCTGACGACGTGGAACACAGTAGCAATGGATTAAGCAGCGTCGATGAAGCCCTCATCCTTGAAAAATGCAAGAAGGCACAACATCCGGCCGATGTCGTTACGGACCTTGACTGGGAAAAATTGTTGATCGACGACGCAAATGAAGAACAATGCGAGGAGCGCGTAAACAAGAAGCAAAAGGTCAAGTAGGTTCCCGTCTTCACCTCCTGACATGAAGCGAAAGATCAACTAGGTCTTTCATCTCCACATCCTTTCTTATGGTAAATTTCCAACCCTTCATCACTTCTACTCAATCACGCCCACAAATTCTGCGAGTACACTCTTTCCGGAAAAGCATTTCCAGAACGTCTTGTGGCAGTCCATCGGGCATCGCGAGCGCCTTCACTTCAAGCCTGTGCTTTTCTTCCAGCATGGTTGACATCATGAAATTCAGGGTGACGTGTCTCTTTAGGGAAAGCAGAATAAAAGGCACGTTAGCAGCCGCAGCGTAGTGCCCTTCCACAGCGGGGACCGTTACAGTTGCCTTGCTATACGCGAGCAGTTTTCCTCGACAATCATTTTGCTGCCGTAGATGCTTAATCGTCTTCCTTGCCATTGGCAAGTGATTGCCTCAAGCTGTTCGGCCAGTTTGATAGACTTGAGCTTCTTCGCCCACAGTTGCAACATGTATCTCTGCATGCATCTACCCTTCTCGAGATCCGTGCTGGTGCTTTTCAGGTCGGGCTTTTCCTCTGACGAGAGATAGTTGGAACGGTCGTTCACATTTCGCAAAATAAAATCCACTCGTTGCTGCGCGATGGCGGGATCGTCGGTTTGGAGCTCCTTTATGACAGCGGAGTAGCATTCAGCGCGCTTCATATAGAAAAAGTCTTGCTGGAGAAAGAGGCGGTCCCATAGGAATGCATACAGGTTCTGGCGGAGCCAGCCTTCGTCGTTGGTCATTGACTCAAGTCTCTTCGACTTCCACAAAGATTGCAGTCCGTCAACTACCAAGCGCAAATTTGCAACGTTGCTTGGTACGTTGCGGCGGGAAAACAGGTCCGCAGTTGGCGAAAGAGACAAGCACTCGACGCTCTTCCATGGTGACGGCGGGGGTCAAGCTCGTAGCAAAATGCTTTCTGACGTCGTTCAAACTGCCGGTAAATTGTCGAGCAACTTGATGCTTTGTGAGCCTCAATACTCCATCTTTGCCGAACTTGTGGACCAGGAATCGTGCTTTCTCCGTAATATTCATTTCCTCGAACAACTTTTTTTTCTGGCTCGGCTTCGTCGTTGGCATTTGCGAGCTCAGCGGCCGCTTCGCTGAGCAGACTGCTTTGCGCAGTAAGTACGACATTGCGTTTTACTTGCTCGAGGTGTTTTTCCAGAAAGACTTGTTTGACAGCCTCGGTGTCCATGACCTTTTTGACGGCTTTCAACCGTCGGCCAGCTTCTTCGGCTTTCTCGGGGATAGAGCTTGTGTTGGCGACAAGATCTTGTAACACCGTCTCATAACAAGTTGCAAATGCGCGCACATCGTCTTGAGCGTGGGTAACCGCGTAGTAGTTGAGTATCTGCTTTACTAGAGCTAGCGTGTCCCAGTCCTGGGGTTCAGTGATGCATAGGTAATCGCGGATGGAATCCTTGACGGAGGAGATGCTTTCAGCCAGTAGGCGCATTGTGAAGAGGACGAAAGGGCAACCGCAAAATTCCAAATCGGGAGCCTGTCGTATCCGCTAGTATCAACTACTAGTCCTACCTACGTAACGATCCTGGATAATACTAGACCCTAGTCAATAAGACTCAGTACGAAGGACTTTCAACTAAGACCGCTCATTGTGTGACACCGCACATATCGGGATCCAGATTATCAATATTACGTGAGGCACTAGAACAATATAAATATGGAGCACTTTTGCAATCGTAATAAAAAAACCATCATTCAGTCTCACTAGATTTTACTGGTTCCTTTTCTACTACCAACTTCACTACAAGCGATTGCACTGAGCACCTCAAAATTTCAAGGAAACCCTCACATCATACCGCATAACCAACAATTGCTGCAATACATGACGAGAGCTTGGAAATACCACATACTGTAGTCTAGTGAAAGTTTGAAGAGAAGTGACCTAACCTACCAAGGCCAGCAGCAACGCTTTGCGATTTCTTCGTCTCAGATATTAAGCGCAATACAAGACACATATACTGGTTTAATACTAAGATGCAGTATAATCACCTATATTTACACAGAAACAGGTATCTGTTTATGTCTAATCGATCGCTATGTATCTCAGAATGACTCAGTCACTGGGTGGTAATTTTATACACTAGCAGCAACATTTCTAAATCTTGCACGAGCAATCGAAATTATTTGTAAAAATCACCTCAGGATCCAGACCAGTGCTGTACTCTTCAGGTACCATTGCTTCGTATTCCTGCAAGCACTGAAGAATGGTTGTACGGATGTGAATCTTACGCGCGTAGCATCTCTTAGGTATGACACAACAGACCGCGTCAATGGTCAAGCTACTCAACTTCAAGCTTTATAATGTGTATATCACATTTATTAGCATGCATGCGCGACTCAGGAGACTAAGTATTTGAGTCACCGTTGCGTCTGTAGATGATCCTGATGGACAATATTGCAAACCAAGAAGAAGCAGTTACATCATTATTGTTGAGTAATGGTACCTGCTACGTAGCCATGCTTTCAATTTGTACAATCGATCTGGCAATTCTATGGTTACCTCCACTTTTTAGTTTTCCAATTAACGCCCTAAAATTACGAAATCGGGTGGGTAAACAGGAAATGATGCACTGGATGGCAGTACCCAACGTGCTCTTCAAGAATCGACGTGTTCTTCTCTTGAGGAAGCAATCAGTAACCAATCAAATGGAGCTTCTTATTGATTCGATTTTATAAGTGAAAAAATGCATGAGTCTGGTAAAATAGTTTTGCTGTGTTCTGTTTATGGAAATTGAAGCAGCTAATGTTATTTCTGTCAATGAAAATCCCACTATTAAGCAGAATGATGCTGTAATTCGATGGAGAAAGCTGTATGTAATTCGGGTAAAACGATCTTCCAGGGTCAAGTCCGATAAGGCTGACAAAAGCAAATGGATTCATTTCCCGAGAAGCAGTTGTATATAAAACTGGACGTCAATCCAGCGAAACCCTGGGGGTTCAATTCCTCTGTTAATATCCACATAACCGATGCTGCAAATCGATCTTAACAAACAGACTATCGAGCTTCCGAACAGCCGGAAACCCGGTCGCAGCGGTAAGTAACCAAACCGATAACCATGTAAACCCTTATCACGATAATGTGAATTGTTTCTAACAACGGATGTTAAACATAGGCATTTATCGCTATGCAGCACATCCTGATCTGGTAGAAACCATCTCGCCAGATGTCAAGACCATGTACGACCTTTTCGAGCGCGGTAAGATAAAGCTAGACATGGCCTCGCGCAGTGGTTACTAAACATTTTTCATTTTACATAATTTGACAGGTCAAAAGATTTCTGGAAATCGCCCTTGTTGTGGAACCAGACCTATCGTGGATGGTCAACGTGCACCATATTTTGAATGGCAGACGTACAACCAGATTGCCAATCGTGTTACCCACTTTGGTTCCGGTCTTTTAGACTTTATCCAGCAAAAGTTGAACGATACTCGCACCAAGCAGATTCCTATCGGTATTTGGGCTGTCAACCGTTTAGAATGGACCCTTACCGACCTTGCCTGTGCTGCGTATGGATTATACATTGTTGCACTGTACGATACCCTGGGACCTGACACTGTCGAATATGTCACAAACCACGCCGAACTTGAAACAATAGTATGCTCTGCCGACCACATTAGCGACCTTCTCAAGCTGCGTCACAACCTTCCACGCCTCAAAGCGATTGTCTCCATGGACGACCTTCATCCACAATCAAAGTCCGCGATTTTGGCTTGGGCGGCCGAGAAAGATGTCCAAATAGTTGCATTCTCTAAACTCGAAGATGCCGGCGCCAAGAACCCTCGACCCCATCAACATCCTTCTCCCGATGATCTTGCTTGTATCATGTACACTAGCGGGACCACAGGTATGCCCAAAGGTGCCATGTTGACTCACCGCAACTTTGTGGCATCAATTTCTGGCTCCTTGACACGCATGGATAACACCTACGAGGATCGCGTGCTTTCCTTCTTGCCATTGGCGCATATCTTTGGTCGCATCCAGGACATTATGATCTTATCTGTGGGTGGACAACTCGGCTACTTTAGCGGCAGTATGGACACTCTGATGGAAGATATTCAAGTACTGAAACCTACCGTGTTTGCTGGTGTGCCGCGCTTGTTGAACCGTATCTATGGCAAGATCGCCCAGGCAACGGTCGAGGCACCGGGCATAGCGGGTGCCATTGCTCGCAAGGCAGTTGCTGCCAAGATTGCAACTCTGGAAAATGGTGGTGGATACACTCATCCATTGTGGGACCGCCTTATCTTTAACAAGGTCAAGATGGTTATGGGTGGACAAGTGCGCACTATTCTCAGCGGCTCAGCACCTCTCAGCAAAGATATCATGCAATTCCTCCGCGTAGCACTGTGCTGCGACGTGCGTGAAGGATACGGTGCTACAGAAACAACGGCTGCATCCACGGCACACAACAGGGGCGAATACTTTGCTGGACATATCGGTGTACCTTTCCCCTGCTGTGAATTGATGTTGGCTGATGTACCCGAGATGAATTATCTCTCGACTGACAATCCTCCTCGCGGTGAGATTTGCTTGCGTGGACCAAGTATCTTCAAGGGTTACTACAAGGACGAGGAAAAGACACGCGAGGCTATCGACGAGGAAGGCTGGTTCCACACTGGCGATATTGGATACATCAACGAGCGTGGTTGCTTGGTTATCAATGATCGCAAAAAGAATATCTTCAAGCTCGCTCAAGGTGAATACATTGCACCTGAAAAGATCGAAAATGTATACGCCAAGGATTCTTTGGTTGGCCAAATCTTTTTGTACGGCGACTCATTGCAAAACTCATTGGTGGCAATCGTTGTTCCTGACCCTGAAGCACTCGCAAGTCTCGTCAAGGCAGAATTCCCGGACCTGCAATCAGCCGGATATCAGGAATGGTGCCGAAATGACAAGGTCACACAGGCCGTCCTGAATAGATTGACTCGTGTTGGCAAGAAGGCTGGATTGAAAGGTTTCGAGTTGGCAAAGGCGATCTATCTCGAGTCCGATCCATTCACCGTTGAAAAGGATCTCTTGACCCCAACACTCAAGGTCAAGCGCCCACAAGCCAAAAAGTACTATGAAGAGCAGATTGCCAAATTATACAGCGATCTTGCTGCTCACGCTGATCCTGCCAAGGCTAAATTGTAGAAAACAATTATATGCTTAGGATATCCCATCCTCTATATAGGCTATATATCAATCTTCATTCTTGCATGATTTACCACAGACACGCTTGCATGTAACACCACCTTCGTTCATCTCACATAACCTCTCGAACCATCAGTGGCTTGTTTTTTGAATCACTTGAAATAAAGCAAGCTTTGTTAAACAAAAAAAGAAAGACCTTTGCCATTTCATTAATACACAATTTGCTAAATGTAACAAAGAAAGGAGAAAAAAAATAGAGGAGAAAAAGGACAGAAGACCTTAAGACATCATCTTTCCAAACAGGCTTTGTCTGGTACCATTACCACCTTCACCGCCAGCTATTGCTTCAACGCGAATGTGCACTTCACCGGATCCATTGGGCTCCAGAGGCAACCAACCGTCAAAGACCTGTCCATCCTGTACAACATTGCATACATCGATCGAGCAATCACCAATATCCACATCATTCAGGGTATTTTTATCCTTGACCTTGATATCCAGCTGGGATCTTCCTTCAGACACCTTGATAGTAAAGGACTCGTTCCATTCCGGCTGAAGTGTCTTCTTGATGCTCTTTGTCTTGTACACAACCTTGCTGCCGTATCGTACACGAGCATAAGGATCGCTGGTGCCACCCTTGTCCATAGCTGTCAAATTTCTTGCTCCAAGCAGAGAAACGTTAAATGTGCCTTCTCGACTGCCATTAGCTTGTTTGCAATTATGAAGGCGTCAGCTTTCTAATAACTATCTTCATGTATAACTGCTGCTTACCATCTGCAGCAGACAATCGTTGGGTGGAAGACTCCATGCTGCTGCGAGCGCCTTCGCCGCTCTGTGAGCTTTGAGTAGGTGCAGGCTGAGGAGGAGTAACAACTACTGAAGACGAGTCGGATGATGCATCGCTTGACTTTTTGCCAATTCGGCCAATGCCTCGGATACCGCTTCCAATAGCTGAGACACCACCACCAATGACCTTGCCACCAGTGCCCAAGACTTTAGTACCAGCTCCAAATCCAAGATCCAAGGCATCCTTGCCAACACCGAAAGCGGCTCCGGGGACAGCTGTAAAGATGCGAGTCGTTGATCCGAGCAAGCTTGTGCCTTGACGTTTGCGAGCAAGTAACTGAGGTTGCCACAACAATCGCAGACGGAGAGTTGCTCCACTGCCTAGATCCAATTCGACATCCTTGGCGGCAAAACTTTCAATAATCTGTCCATCAAAGGCGGTTTCAGTCTCGCCCAAAAGCTTGTCTTTGCCAACTGCGTCCCAGTCATACACGGAAGCCTTTAGCTTGACACCAATACGGTTGGGCTAAGGAAAAAAATAAGACTTGTTACATATTCATACCATATTGGTTATCTGGGCGCAAGCACTTACCACAGGAACGGTAAAGGTTTCGTTCTTGAAAACTGGGTTAAGCTGTTTTTGGTAGACTTCTGTCTTGTGAAGCTTAACTTCATTGATGGAAAAGACAACGTAAGGATCGCTGGTGCCGCCACGGTCAGCAGCAGTTAGGTTGTTGGCCTTGATTGCTGTCACTGTCAAATTGCCCTGATCTAATCATTTTTTTCATGCTAAGTAAATGTGGAAACATTTCAATGGTTATCATTGTTATATTTACTTTCTAAGCTTTCGCGAGGATCCAGCTTGAATTTGACAACAGGAGTAAACTTGAAGCTCAAGCGAATCGTACCGCCGTTGCTGTTGGTGAGCTTGTAGACCTCACCCTCATCCTCTTCTTCGCTGTTAGTATTGCGCTCCATAAGTTTGCGTACGATATCGCGGACAGAGGTAGTCCAGTGACCGATATCATCATCTTCCTTGTCGTTGTCGCGAACAGGGCGAACTCGGACAAGAACCTTTGAGAAGTCCATCTCCTTGACGAAAGCATCGCCCGTTTCGTTGAAAGGCAGGTGGTTACCCTTGAGTTCAACAGTGCGATATTGAGGATCAACAGAGTCCAACAAGATTTCAGTGTTGACACGGTACTTTTCAGGAAGCTTGACTTCGTGGATGGTGACAGTCAAGACACCAGATTCGTATGCCAATAAATCTACCTTGGTTCGATCTTCAGTAACCTTGACAACTTCACCATGGATTTCCTTCTCGGGGATAGCCACAGCAGCGTCAACGGGTTCTTGCGGAGGAGTTGCAGGAGCTTCCTGGGCAGCATCCTTGTTGGCTTCTGCGGTAGGTTTTTCCTTCTTTGGCTTTTCGAATTCCATGATAGGGATAAAGGAAGCAACGTAGTGCAATTGACCTTTTCCTTTCTTTCGTTCCATATTCGTCAAATCAACCCATTTGTCAACAGGTTCAAGAGCATCGTAGATAACTTGATTGTTTTCTGTCTTGGTTTCCTTGACAATATCCTTGATCAAGAAATCGCACAGACCAATAGACTTATCCTTGGAAATATCATTGTAGTCCATGACTTCAAAAACGAGGTCTTCGCGGATAGAGTGGATAGGAACGTAAAGGACGGTATCCCATTCTGGGTCAAGATCGTCAAGGACGTAATCCGTTTGAGCACGCACTTGCATGCCGGAAAGGACACGGACATATGGATCGGATTTGCCGCCCATGCCTTCAACGTTCTTGAGACCGCGTGCTCCCATAAAGTGAACGCGTACAACGCCAATTGGTGGACCTATATAATATTCAACAATGTAAGACAAAGAAAAGATTTTAGCATGGTTGATGACTTTAAACTTACGGTAAGTGCCGTGACCAAGACCTTCGGTGAATCCAGTCATGACAATAGGCTTCCACATGGAACTCAAATGGATCTGACCAGCACCGTCCTTCAAGTGCCACCAGTCCTTTCCGTTCTTAATGTGTTCTTCCTCCATGTTAGTCAAGCTGGAGGACCACCGTCCAATAACTTCGTCATCGGCAAATTCTCTGCTATCCATGATCGTGACACTCAAATCAAGCTTGGTCTTATCGGCCACAAAGATTTCGACAAACTTGTCCCATCGAGGATTGATGCTACGCTTGAATACTTTGGTTCGCAGGCGTTCCTTTCCATTGACCTTGACAATGGCATAGGCATTGATAGAATCCTTGCCGCCAATGATTGGAAGACCAATACCACCGCTCTTGCCTTCGCCACCCAATTGCTTGCATTCGTGAACACTGAAGCGCAACACACCGGTGTTGGATTCGGCTGCAGGAATGATGGTGCCATCTTCCTTCTTGTCGGGTTTGGAGACGGGGAAGTAGCGCATGTCACACTTAATCTCGCCCACGGGCTTACCGCTGCGCAAAACAACCAAATTGAGACCTTCAGCAACGTTGTCAGATTCTGCAACTTGCTTAAGATCAAAGGAAGCAACACCGACAGAAGCATCCTTGCGTCCAGAGTTTCGGTCCATGACTTGCAAGTAAAGCGATTCATTGAGGCTGTTGAGCAGCACAAAGTGTGTTTCATCCCATTTGGGGTTGGAGGTGTCCTCGAGGGCGGTGGTGCGTGCCAACTCTGCATTGTGAATATTGCCAACGTGGAACGTGACATAGGGGTCCAAGCTTCCAAACAAATCCACTCCCTTGAGGTTGGTGGCAGAGTAGATGGTAATCGCAAGCACACCGTTTGCAGAAGTCAGATCAGTGGTTCCTGCCATCATTCCAGCCACGTCCACAGTGTAAACGTTGGGCGCGTACATCATAGGGCCGAGTGTGGCATGGACCTGTTCCTGTATAAAGCTCTGCAAGCCAGGGATCTGCATGCAAGTTTAGTACGGAGAAGTCCGCCTTTTTTGTGTATGCTAAATAGACGACTACTACTTACATTGTTAATATCAAAACCAAACGTTTCACCACCAACGGGTTTCAACGAGTAATCAAACTGAGGCTTCTCCAGGAATGATGCTTCGATGGTCTTGACATGCGGAAATTCATTAAAGAACTTGAACTTTAGGCGCAATTTGCCACTGAAAGCCAAATCTTCGAGCAAGACAGGCATACCGGCGCCAATCATACCCTTTCCAACACGGATCGTAAGCACAATCTTTGGGTTGACCTTGGATTGCAAATCACGTTGCGTCATATCCAAAACATCGTTGGGCGTGAATGAGACGGACCAGTCCATGCACTAAGGAAATGTGAGGCAATTGTGGCACCTGAGAATCTGCGAGATGATGCATACCACAACGTTGGGTTCGGTTCTCGGGTAAGTTTTGATGCTATTGATTCTGAATGGCTTCGTACCCAAGGTGAACGTGCTGAGACGAATGGAATCCAAAAAGGAGGGCGTGTTTTCAATCAAAATAGCATCAGCGATACCGATGATCTGGGCTGACAGGACGGGCTCATAGATAAGCCAGAAGCGAGATACAAAGTGGTTGATCCAATCGGCTGTTTCGCTATCTGTCTCCAAACGGTTGATTGCGAGTTCTCGCTCAATATCGTCGCGTACATTGCGACGTAGTCGGCGGATCGAAGTTTGGTAGTATGTAGCTAGTACAAAAGTCGTGTCAGTCACAATACTCGAAATCGCCCAATGAGCTTGACCGCTCGGAACGGGCCATCCGTGCATTTCGAGGAACTTGCCTAAAAACGCGCCAACTACCAAACATGCCATAAGTCCTCCACCAAGCTTTGTGATGAGCCATGTAAAGAACACTGTGAACATGATACATCCAGCGTTGTGATACCACTCGCCAAAGTAAGAATCCTTGAGATACTGCGCGAGTAGGTCATTCTGCAGCACAGACTTGTCCGAGGTGCGTGAACCTTTGAACATATCGACCAACGTGTCTGTTGAAAACCTTTCCTTGAGAGCCTCGAGCGCCTTTTCGTCTCCAGGGTTAGGGAGCTTGGAGAAGGCGGTCCAGCCAGCTTGGCTAGTAGTAGGTGACTTTTTCGGTTCCGCGTCAAAACTTCCTGGAGGCTGCTTGTATTCTACCACTGGCTTGGCGCTAGCGGTTGCAACGGCCGCGAGTACCTCATTGGTGTCATTGCTGTTCAAGTCGGTTGCTAACGCACCTTTTGCCTGCTTTTTGCTGTTTATAGCGTCTGAAAGACCAGTGTCTGGAGCCTTTTCTCTAGCCTGCTGCTTCTTTTGCTCTGGTGTGAGCTCTTCTGACTGAGCAGCCAAGGCAGTAACTTGCTGCTCTTTGGCAGTTGGGTTCAGTTCAGTGTTTTCGGTCATAAAAGGGGAAAGAAAGAAGGAAAAGGGGAACGAACGCTAGAGCTTCTTTTTTGATCAGAAAACCCAAATCGGTGACGTAAAAGACTACAATTGTCTCGTCGTTTTGCCTCTTCCAATTGTTCGAGAAAAGCTTGCTTCTTTCCCTTTGCAGCAAGAAATGCTGCAAGTTTTGGAACGCCGTTTCAACCTTGTGCATCACTCGAACCACTTACCATTTCTGCTGTGATGATCTGATCAAAGCCGAGAACAGCACTAACTGGCGCTGTAGTACTACATAGGCACCCACACTATATTTCTTTTCTCCCCTTTATTTTGGCTTGGCAAACTGCAAAGTAGTAAATTTCTTCAAGCATCGCATTCCTAGGAACCCTTAATATTCAAGCTCCCGTTCGCTAAGTGAAATTTTCTTAGAAAGTGAAACGTGCAATGGATCCAATGAGAGGAGTGAGACAACATTTACATTTTGGCAGTAAGCTTCGGAACTACAAAGATCCACGAAGATGATACCTTCCGCAGAGGTATGTTCCTCGTCTGTGCTTCAGCAAATGAAGTTAGTACGTTGTTCTTTTCGTTAATTTCTGTTGGAGCACTGCTGGCTCCGACGATTCCTTCGAACAATGAGATGCATGCATGTAACTCCACCCAATCGCTCCAAGCCATCATAGAGATTTTTATTCAAGTTACGTTAAGTATTTCAAATTATATACACTTTGTCAAGTCGAAAAGATAGATAAAAAGGAAGATTGTTGATGGATCGATTAAGAGGAGGGCTTCCGAGGGAAACGAACATCAGAGTTATGGCTAAAGTTGGCACCATAATTACGACGCCAGAACAGTTCAGCCTAGACCAACGATAGTTTAGGATATATATCTTGGCCAAAATTTTGCAAAGTACACATACCTGTCTTCCGTCTTCATACAAGTCGTTTTGGACGCCTTTGGACCCACGACGACCCATCGCGTGAGGACTCATATACTTGTCAGTATTGGTCTGTTCACGACCTTCATTTGAAGAGCTACGGCGCCTATTGCTAGCAAATGCGACTGCACCAGCTATTCCGGCACCGACAGCAAAGATAGTTCCTGGTCCAGGCATTGTATAACGAGAAGTTTGAAAGGATGTAGGAAAAAGAGTGATTCCCTCAGCTTGAGGGAAGGGAAAAAACCGGTATCT
>KK100202.1:70681-85387 GCA_000611695.1 Rhizomucor miehei CAU432 | reverse complement strand
AAAAAAGTAGGTGTATGTAGCGACGGGTTTTTTGACCCACTCAGTAGCTATCGTAAAATGTGAAAATCAGACAAAGTTGACAACATTGGAAAAGCTTCTCCAAATGGCGCGAACCGACAAGAGACTGCATCCGTCTTGCGTCTGTTCACATTTGCATTTGAAACCTTATTTTGAAGATCAAGCGGCTGGGAGAAGAGTTGGGAGCTGCGCTGGCCGCGTGAGAAAGACTAAAACATTGTCTGCGTAAGCAAGAAACTTGACTGGTTCAGGAATCAGGATTACGCAAAGAAAGGCGACCTTCGGTACGGAGGGGCGGCGTCCTAAAGGAGAATCTGGATACGCTACCTTTCTTTTGTTTGATAGTTTATTTCAAATGTTAGCCAAAAGAACTGACATTATAACAACGATATGGACACGCTACCTCGAAGGCATTTTCCCATCCTCACCAATTATGATATACATCTGTTACAAATTCAATAGGTACTTAATGATCAAATAATCGGTATGACTAGACCAAACTCACGAGAGAGAAAGCAAACTGCAAGTAAAAGTCCAATATTTTCTCTTGTTCCTTTTCCCTCTGCACTTTTTAGACAATGACGACTCCAAACGCCATTCTTCACGGAGGCTACCACCAAAGCGTTTCTCGATCGTGGCAAGCAGAGCGAACCTTGACCAAGGAAATGCTCATGCTTCCTCTCTTCATTACTGACCAACCGGAAGCGCTTGATCCCATTCCTTCTCTTCCGGAACAGTACCGTATCGGTATTAACCGACTCAAGAGCTTTGTTGAACCCTTGTACAAGAAGGGCCTCCGTTCTGTTATATTGTTTGGTGTTCCACTAGCTGAAGGTGTCAAGGACCCCACTGGCAGCAAAGCAGACGACCCCAATGGACCTACTATTCTTGCTGTCAAGCTTTTGCGCTCCGAGTTTCCAGATCTTTTTGTTGCTTGCGATGTATGTCTGTGCGAATACACATCACATGGTCACTGCGGTATTTTGCGAGAGGATGGCACCTTGAACAATGATTTGAGCGTCAAGCGTATTGCTGATGTCGCAGTTGCGTACGCTGAAGCAGGCGCCAACTGCGTCGCACCCTCTGATATGATGGACGGCCGTATTCGTGCAATTAAGGAAGGATTGATGCGAGCAGGCCTTGCTCATAAGGTTATGCTTATTTCATATGCAGCCAAATTTGCCGGTACATTCTATGGACCTTTCCGGGACGCCGCCAACTCTGCACCGGCATTTGGTGATAGACGATGCTACCAATTGCCCCCCAACGCACGCGGCCTGGCTCGACGAGCAATTAAGCGAGACATGGAGGAAGGCGCGGATGCCATCATGGTCAAGCCTGGTTTGCCCTACCTCGATATTGTTAGGGAAGCCGCAGACCTGGCAAAGGATTATCCGATTGCCGTATACCAAGTATCTGGCGAATATTCAATGCTGTACCATGCTGCCAAGGCTGGCGTCTTTGACCTCAAGACCGTAGTGCTCGAATCCATGGCCGGCTTTTTGCGCGCTGGCGCCAATTTGATTCTCACTTATTATACCCCTCGTTTGCTAGACTGGCTCGATGAGCAATGAAAATAAAAAGAACGTTCATCCGTTTCCCTGGCCCGAAAACTCCGTTTCTTTTTTTCGACGACACCAAACTTTGCTGCCCATGAGATCTCGAGACGATCGAGGCGTCTACGATTTGGCACCTCGCCACAGCAAAGTGGACGATAGGAAAGAGGAGGAGGAGGCGCTGCTGAACGAATTGGAAGCGCAGGACGCTCCTATGTCTTACCGGTCTCCCAAGTCGAGATATTGTTGTGGCGGTACACGGTATAGTCGACTATCCATGCCCCGGAGACGCTCCTGTTGCGGAAGATGCATCATTGTATCTTTTATCTTGTTTATTGCATTCATCATTTTTTGTGCGTTTTATTTCTCACCAGCATCACTTCCGGCACCCACCGTTCCTGACAAGTCAACCAATACCACCGCAAAATTTTTGACGCTCAATATTTTCATGCGTCCTCCTGGTGTCAAGAACAACCGTTCCGACTACAAGGAAGCCCGGCTAAATTATATCATCGAGAACATACTACCCAACTACGACGTTGTTACCGTTCAAGAGGCCTTTGCATTCGCTAACCGAAGAATTGACAAGCTGCGCCTGAAAGCACGACAACTTGGATTTAACTACGAACTTTATTCGCCTCGTCATTATCCATGGCAACTGGCTGCAGACGGCGGATTGTTGCTACTCTCGCGTTTCCCAATAGCGCAAGGAGACGTGATCGAGTATCCGCGTGGTGTGCATGCGGATTGGATGTCATACAAGGGAGCTCTTCATGCGCTTATTCAATTGAACACGAAGAGAACGATACATGTGTACACGAGTCACACCCAGGCTTCTTACGATGCTTCTGGTGCACTCAATCAGCAAGACACACGAGTACGCCTCTCTCAGTTTGCACGGCTCCATGAATTCATTAGTGACACGGCCAGGGACGACGGCAGCCCGATCTTGATTATGGGGGACTTGAACATTGATGCATCGGCGCATGAGGGAGCCAAGACCGACAAGGCTGTTGCCAACTCTACAGCGTATACCATGATGATGGATGTGCTGCGTGGCACAGGCAT
The DNA here is from genome assembly GCA_000611695.1 of Rhizomucor miehei CAU432. Lineage (NCBI taxonomy): Eukaryota > Fungi > Mucoromycota > Mucoromycetes > Mucorales > Lichtheimiaceae > Rhizomucor > Rhizomucor miehei. The sequence goes on along the minus strand of KK100202.1, from coordinate 82,745 downwards.
ACGTTTGGACGACGAGCAGCAGTACATGCATCCGTGGCACATTGATACCTTGGTGGATGCTGCTTACCAGCAATTCGGATACCATCCCGTGACGTTTGGCGATGTCCGCCAGTTGCCTAACGGTACAATTGTACCAGCTGAAACTGTCTTGACTCATTGGGACCAGCTCATGACAGTGCAAAGCATCGATCGCATTCTCTGGGCCGATAGATTCTCTACTGACCTAAAGCTGTCAAATATCACTGTGGAAAAATTCCTTGTTAAAGACCAGCCTTTTACACAGATATCAGGTAAGAAAGGCAACTGAAAAATATGCAACTATTGCAAATTGGAGTTGCTAACATTCTTGATAACTTATAGACCATTATGGCCTTAGCTGTATAATATCCTTGGTGTAGTATATATATAAACTCTAATTTTTTAGACAATTACTCTTTTAGATACGTGTAATTTAGTAAAAATCATATGCATTGAAATGATATAACTATTCAAAGATCTTCTTTTGGAAAAACGAGATAGCGAGCTCGAAAGCGCAAAGATAGAAAGGGAAAAGAGGTTGCCTGAGCATGTGGTCATGTTTCATTTTTCTAGAAATTTATAACGGACGGGTAGTTTGAAGGATGGAATGATGGTATGATCAGGAGTATCGATGCTAAGATAGCGGTAAGAAACACCCACTAATGCATAACAACCCGCACCTCGATACCATTCATACCTGCAGATCATGGAGTATATCTTGGAGCTGTCAAAATAGAAAAATAAAGATTGTATTAGCATCAACTATCGTCCAGACTCCGTCTCGCATGAACTTGCCTTAGACGTGGCATTCTCTGCTAGATCCCGAACAGCATCCAAATCTGCCGAAGCCTGTCCGACAAACTTGCGCGCCATCATCACAGCCTGGTCCTGCAACGAGTCCCAATCATTACCCAAATTGACTCTATCAGGCGATGATGTCTCTTCCTCTCTGCCAAAGTATTGATCTGAAGAAATAGCCCGAGCGCTCTGGAACTGCGACAAACGACTAGCGTGTTCCGCCGAAATTGCTGGATCATACTCGTTGCGTCCAAAGAACTGGTCAGAGGAGATTGCTTTTGCGTTCCCAAACTTTTCTCTCGCTGATTGCACAGGCTCGTCGTCGTCGTATCGGTTGGCGTTCGATCCAAAACCGGTAATACGAGATGCGTCGGAGGAAGATGTCGGATTGACTCCCATACGGGCCATACCAAAGCCCAATTTTTCAAATGCCTCCTCTTCTTCCTTTTCCTTATCTTTGCTAGCTTGCGAAGATGAACTCTCCTGATATGCTAAGCGAGAAGAAAGACCTTTCGGACGTCCTTCGGAAGCTTCTTGCGCCTCTTCTTCAGCTTCGTCGTATCCAAACTTTGCTTTGCGCTCGCTCTCCTCTTTGGCTCTTGCTTCAGCTTCCTCAAAGTTGAAATTGACTGGTGCCTTTCTAATGCCCAGCTTGCCTGGTTTGGCACCCAGTCGCGAGCGTGCTGGACGAGATGTCACGGTTGTACGAGCAGTACGCGCTGTGGAAGTTGCGCTGCTGCGTGCACTCGTCGTTTTCGGTGTTGCAGCAACCGGTGGTGTGGAGGGCGATGGTGATTCTGCAGCTGCTGGTGCGGGTGAAGAAGATTCTGCGATAGGTGCAGGCGAAGATGGATTAGATGCCTTCTGCTCTTCTGTATCCTCGATCGGTGTTTCCACAGTGCTAGGTACGGGTGCGCCGATATCGATAACCACTGTATTTGGATTACTATCAAGAGTAATGAGCATCGTTAATTTCATTGAAGCATGCAAGATAACATACGCTGCAGCGTCGTCGGCTGCTCGTTTTTCCAAGACTTTCTTGTATTGCTGTCCAGCACGGCTAGTGTATTTTACTCGGGCATCTTTGCTTGAATCAGCACTGCTTTGCGATGTACTTTTACTAAAGTATTCGCCAGCAGCCTGGTTGCCTCCAACCGCCATTAACCGTAGCTGATCCCACGTCCACGAGTCCAGCACGGTTGATCTTTACAATCTCGTCAGTAACCAAGAAATTTGTACAGTCAACGTTAGCTAGAAACTGACCGGACAAAGCTGATATGTACACCCAGATTACGATGAGCTGCAGAACAGTCGGTACAGAGGTAGACTGCGAATGAAACAGAAGCCCAAGTTGGATTCTTGGAGTTACAGTCAAAACAGACCTGGTATCGAGATTAGATCAGCAGACAGTATGAAATACACTTGCATACGACTTGCCTTGTTGTATCTATTCTGCTTGAGTTTCTTGAAAACAAGCTGAATCTGCTCCTTTGTTGGCTCTGTCATCGCGTTTTGGATTATTTCACTGGGAGCAAAGGGCGGGAGAAGAGCACGTTGAAATGGCGACACGTTTTGTGGAACCATGCACAGATTGCATGCACGCACGCACAATCGAAAAAGTGCATAGCGGTTTACTGACACAAGTAGAGGAATATTACAAGCAATTCTGACAACTAACAAAGTGTTTTCATCCATGGATATTACATTACATCACCAGCCTACGTACTCGTCAGTAAAGCTCTGTTTGAACAATGTCGCTAATACCATTACTCACGGTGATGATGACCTAGAAATGAAAGATGATACAAATAGAAGGCGATATATTAACGTTCTATTACATGTGCGGCGACTCGCATTATTACAAACCTCCAAAAAAGCCATGATTTCCGTGATGATGACCGTGATGGTGACCATGGTGATGGTGGCCGCCTCTACCAAAACCTCCAAATCCACTAAATGGTATAGGCGGTGGTGGTGGAAAATATCCCTGGAACAGCATAAGGTATTAGAATATAGCATCCTTTAAATTCCATAAGATTGTTAGAGTGTACCTGATGTTGGCCTCCATAGTGATGTCCGTATCCGTATCCGTATCCGTGTCCGTGTCCGTGTCCGTGTCCGTGCCCATGGTTTCCTAACAATTTACCGGCTGCAAAGCTGAACAAGATATCAATTGCATGCCTTATTCTCTTTCCTCTGTCAACTTTTGCTTTACCCGGCGAGCGCACCAGCAAGTGCACCTCCTGCTGCTCCCATAGGGAATCCACTACTGTGACCTTGGTGGTGATGTCCGCCGCCAAGAAATGAAGCTGCCATGGAGCCCAGGCCGCGATCGTCCGCTGTCCCGCTCGCTGCTGTTGTTACTGCCCCAGGATATGCAGACGGTTCACCGCCCGTGTAACTACTTGCTTCACCAACCGGCGCTTGCGGCGAAGCAGACGAAGGCGTGGTGGGCACTTCCCATTGAGTGCGACCTGTTGCAATCTCGACATAATAGAATCGCTGTGTGTTTGGATCCCACACTGCTGTCCTATAGACCAGCAATATTTGGTCATAAAGTTTTGGACCAAAACGGCACATAACTCACCATCCTTCAGGAACGGGTGGAGGTGCATATGGTGCAGACATTTAGATTGAAAAGAAAGGCAAAAGCTTGGCGTGCAGATTCGATCGAATTTTTCTTTATCAAAGGAATGCTCAAAACTGGAGCTTGGCTTTTGATCCGAACTGGACAGAGCACCAGTTGTTCAATTTAAGGTTTTCTCTGTTCATCATACTGGTCTGAAGGTGTAAATGGATACCCTTCCGGATAGCGTCTCATAGCGGATGTGTCACAAAAGCTGTTCGCCAAATAGAAAGATGGCACTGATACCTGAAATATTACTGATCGCTTCTAACTGCATGCTGCGACTCAAATGCAATGTTTATCCTTATTTTGCAGTTAGTACACTAAGAAGAAACACTGATATGTATGTTCATTATCCGGTGCCACTACATTCTTAATGGTACTGTACCCACAAAGTGCTACGGATGACCATCGGGACCGACAGTTTGGATGAGACTCTCAGCATTTCTGGTGCCCGCGATGATGATTAAAATAATAAGCGGATTCTAACAACGAGAATAGAAAAATTTGTCGATGCCATCGGGGTGAATATTTAATTCTGGTTTTCTTTGTTCCCGAGACTTTGGCAAATACGTTCTTAGAACGATCCACTTGCAGATGTCTTTACTGATAGAATCGAAAAATTCTGAATTCTCATTTGGTTCAACCGGACGCGGTACCCGCAGCGAGACCTGCCGATTATTCATGCGTTTGATTGTGCTACGCTCGAAAGAAAATAACTGTACCATTGATTAGTTCACATTACTATGCATGTCTTCCCATGCAAGAGTGATCACATTCTGGGGGAAAGGTGTTATATGTAGATTGCTCGCAAGCGAACCAGATATTCATTTCAGATGGCTGAACCTTGTTCACGAAAAATGCCGAAACTTTTGCTGGGATGAACTTGCAGGCCAAGGAGCAACAACACCTGACAAATTTCACAAATCATTCTCAGAATGCCTGCTTCTGTTCGTCTTTTCCTCCTTGGTCAGTCCTTCTTCTCATGGAGCCTCATGAGACCGACTGCGAGGATTCCCAGGGCGACAACGGTGGAGACGACGAGCCTTCTGTAGAACAGCACCGTCTTGGCAACCTCCCTCCTTTCTTTGAATCGGTCGCAAATTCACTGCAAGCGGGCGAGCTTGGGCAGCCTGATATTGAAACGCAATCAACCTACAGCGATGACTCCGAGTACTCTCTCGACTACGAATACCAGGGACCAAGAGACCCAAAGTATCGGCCTAAGGACGATCCTGACAGTGATGCATCAGAGCTGTCCGACGGTGAAAACGGGTCCGGCGATCCTCCGAGCTCGGGATTCGACATGTGGGATGAAGATCCATACAGTACCAATGACTACACGTGGGAGCTCAACGATATGCGTTTGACTTCCTTTATAAAAGCTCGTCGCAGAGAGCTTACGAAAATAGACAGCATAGCACCCTGGAAAGGCAGTAGCTTCTGGCGAAAGGAGAAAGGCTGGCCAAAACAAATGCCATTCTCCTGTTCAACAACAAACCATGACCAGTCTGCAAATGCCCTCTGCTTGGTGCTCAGTGACTACGGCGCAACGGAGACGCTTTATGCAGTTTACCGAGATCGGATTATCGAGTGCGGTCAACCACCTTGTCACAGCGTGTGTGATAGCCTGTTCCGAGAACCTGGAATATCCGGAAGATTGGTTAACAGCAAATTCAACGGTACACTGACATGGATCGATAGTGATCAGGATGCAATGATGCAGGCAGATCCGTCAATGCAAGCTGGAAGCTCCATGCGCTCTAGGAATGTCAATACTCAACCCGGCGATCCTGCAGCATGTTCCACCAATCCGGATAGAAATACTGCCGGCAGCAGCAGCAGCAGCACAGCAGCAACAACAATAACAATAGCAATAGCAATCAGCGAAATCCGCCGAGTCGCTCGAAATTTTGCGAGACGCACTTGTCAGTCTCACTGCGCAACAGTCTGCCACCCTCATATCCTCAGCTGCATACCAACACAGCTTCATCAAAACAGCGATCATCGTTGATATCATATTTTATACCCTTTACAAAGTTCATCAAACGCGCTGATTTCCCGCCCATTTACCCACAAGACAGTTATCTTGCCCTAGAATTTGAGCCCTTGTGCTTAGCTCAAAAGTACGGCTACATGGCCATTGGGGGACTGGAGGGCGAATTTGAGCTGTACTGCTGTATGGATCAAAAACGCCCACGCAAGATATGGGGGACGAAATTCAAAAGCAGAAATAATGTGCAGCTGATGACTAACGCTATTCAAATTGTGCGCTGGAAGAAAGTGCAACACACGAGTATGGACAGCTCTGACGAATACGACTACATGTTGATATCTTGTATGAACGAGGCGGGCATCCTTGTCTACAAGTTACCTTCTCATCGAGCTTGTCAATCTTCCCAGTCAAAGAATTATTATACTATAAAAAGGCGAAGAAGTTCGTCAAAAAGAGACGCATCGCAATCATCATCATCCAATACCGCAACGTCTTATCATCATCCTTTTGTCGAAATGCACTCTCATCTTCGTTTCTTTGATGGCATGCCGATCAATGACGCGAAAATTAGCCCAGACGGAAAGCAGTTGGCCTGTGTTGGAGACGACAACTTTGTATTTCTGGTGGACGTTCAACGCGACAGCATATCTGGCGATATCACCTTTGGAACAGTGACAAAGCTCACAGTCCCGCTGCATCAGCTCAAATGCTCGAACGGTCCAGCTGCAGAAACTCCTTACTCGTCTCAATACGTTACCTGGAGTCCGTCATCAAGACTCTTTGCACACTCTTCTGATACCCATTCATCGGTTCTTGTATGGCGAGCCGATACAAGGCAGATCTTATATACAATCGACGCTGCCGGATACACCTACGCTATTACTTTTCATCCTTTCTTTGAAGGCCTGTTGACGTTTAGCAACAGGTATGGCTATTTTCATACAGTGAATCTCGACGAGAAAATATATATCAAACAAAACGGAAACGAGGATTTGCCAATGCACTCTACTGAAGAATCGTGGAGCGATGATTCAGTGCAGGGTGCAGTCCATCTACGTCATGAAATTACCATGGTATCCTTCCGAGGCGAAAGAGATCGGCGTCTACGCATACTCGCAAAAATCAACGGCTTACAGTGGTCTAAAGACGGTCGATTTTTGTACGTTGCAACGAAAAAACGGGTTCTCGCTTACGAACTGTCAAAACTGTCTGGTACGATCAAGAGTCTCTTTGATATCTCGAGCGAGCAAATCCGCCAAATTCTAGAAGACGAAGAGGAACTGGATTCCAGATGCGCTGAACCATCCTTTGTGCCAGCAAAGCGTCGATCTATCGGACAGGAACTGCCACGCCCAAACATCCGAGAGCAATCTTGGTTCCAAAAATGGGCATCTTTGCCTTCTCATCTCCAATATCGCATAGTTGATCAAAAGAACCTGGCAAGTCATTGGTGAAGTAAAACAAGGAAAAAAGATAAGAAGAAAAAAATGGAAGAGCTTACATCTAGTCCCTTGCAATGTTTGTACACACAAGTATACGTATTGATTGTATGTAGCTTCACCTCATTCATAGCATTATTTCTTTCCTCTGTTCCGCCCCAACCCTTTCCTTCTTTCCCTTTTTCCCATTATCGCTAGCATATACTGTTACAGAGACATTTTCTTGGTTACAGTAAATAACTCTTTTATTGCTTTTTCTCTTTCCATTTTTCTTCTCGTCTTGTGGGAGCAAAAAAAGGGAAAAAGCAGCAATAATAATAGCAATAAATAACAGTACTAGTATGTAGAAACATGATGGGAAAAATCATAACGATAAATATATGTATACAGGAGTTATTACGGGAGGGTTTCCAGCAATGTTCTACATTTAGTGTGGTGGATAAATCATTAGTCGAATACTTGAAGTACAATACTTTATGTGTATGAGAATGTGAGTGCGTGTGTGAATGCAAAGTGCAGTGATTGCTCTTCTGGAGCAAAATATGTATAAGTTAGTGGGGTTTGATAGTCGCATTCTTTGGTTTGGAAAAGTCTAGGCCATAGAGATAGGAGGAAACCATGACGATCACGGCGCCCACGACAAACGGGAAAGTTGGCTGAAAGTTGAAGAGGTAAAAGCTGATGACACCCGAAACAATAATGGATAAACTGGTCGCAAACCCTTTGAGAATATTGTCCGCGTATTTTACTACGATGGCTACTAGTAGACCGCCCAAGGCTTGGTTCGCAACGACAACCCATGTCAGCCAGTCGTATCCTTGCAGCATTCCGCCTTGTCGCAAAGGTTGCATGTCATATACCAGCATACCGACAAAGGAAAAGAACGCTCCCGATATTCCAAGCTGTATGTTTCGCACCCACATTGACGTTTCTGACGTTTTCAAAATCTTTTCAAAATAGCATCCAGCAAATCCTGACGAGATGCAACTTGTGATGACTGCCAAAAGGCCAATAACTGGGCTCTGGACTGCCAGTTGGATCGCTGGTTCCGCTGCAGCTGTCGCAGATGGCTCGCCCGCGTTTTCATCGGCAACGACAGGGACCGCGGCGGGTTTCGAAGAAATGCTTTGAGATTGTACAAGCGTGACACCAATCATAAGCAGGACTAGAGCCAACCATTTTCCTCGATTGAGTGATCGTCCCAGCAACAGTACCGAGAATACAGCCGTAGACAAAATTTTCATCTGATACGTCACTTGAAAAGTTGCTGCTTCGAGATTGCTGAGTGCCACGTATAATAAATTGTTTTGCAAAGCGTAAAGACCGGACGGGATCAACATCTTGAGCGTTTCTCGAGGTTTTCCAAGGATCTCTTGCCGTACCATATTGCTAAACCTCTCCCACGTCCTCTGCTGGTGCCGCATAACAACCAAACACGCAACAATTTTCAACACCTCTGCAAGAAATACGGCTGTCGAAGCAATGTACATTGGTTGACCGGGCTTTTGCACGATTCGAGAGTAGCGCATCATGAGAGCCAGCGTACTGTTTTGAACAACGAGGACAATCAGCGACAGTTGTTTTCGAGTCATGCCGAAAACGAGTGGCTCTTCTGTGTACAGGGGTTGTGATGCAAGTTGAGTACAATGTCCTGGGTCATCTCGTCTCCAATCTGGACGATGCGCTAGTTTGCCCTGGAACTCACTCACTTTTTGCTTTGCCGTTTATTCGTGAGGTCGGCAGCAGTTCCTTCTTGTTGAACGTCCGCCTTGAGTAATATACTGACATTGCAAAGGGACAGGTCGTCGTCGAGAAGAGCTTCCTGTGTGCCTTTAAACCTTCAAGAGTTTCTTTGCAACAAATTCCGAAACCAAAACGACTTGTCGCTCTCCCTACTCCCCAAATTGTAACTGCTTAGACTCTTGTAAAATCGAAAACTTTCATCATTTATTCACGTAATTCTACTATGGAATAAACATGCTGTATGCTGATACTTACATTTCATGCCTACGCATTTATTATCTCTCTAGGTCCACCCAGATGTCGATTTATACAATGTTTTGAGCAGTACAAGTTACACAAAGCGTTTGAAAATAAGTCAAGACATCAATGTACAGGATTTTTCCTCGAAGTTTGCGTTAGGAGATGTATAAGAAAATTTAGCATTAGATAATGGGATTTTTGGATACTCACAAATTATGCAATCATAAAATGCTTACGCATTAAATCATCATACACNGAAAAATACTACTACCTGCTCACCTTGCTCGTTAATACCAAGAATGCTCTTGCAGTCAGATAAAGTCTGAAGTCACCTTTCCATACCATACAATGTTGCCATAAGATATGATACATTGCACCGTCACACCGTCACTTCCATCTGGCCTGTCCTTTGATTTTTAAAGCGCGAGCAGTTGCAGCTGGATCTGTGGCCAAAGAGATCGCAATGCATAGAGACTCTACAATGTAGATATTTTTTTATACGGCTTCGAAATCATTTTCTCAGCAATGGTTTCTACTTAAGAGCGATCGAAAGATCTCTTTTATATATTCGATCAGTATTTAGTTGCACTTACTTGTGCTTCCGTTATTAAGCAATTTGGTATGCGGATTTGGCTTCTACTATATCTGGCGATCGTAGATTGTCTATTTCGATCGCCGTATCGGCACTGATCGCACGGATTTCCAACTCAATCGAAAGCATCTATGCGGGGCACCAGACTAGAACAGGAGGACGCGTCATTTACAGATACAGAAGATACTGGAGTAGTCTACAACCTATCCAATATTTTGATATTCGTATTGTGATCTAGCTTGAACGTTGCTGCTGTAGAAGGGTTTAGAGTCACCATGATTGGTAAATGCTTCTTTCGACAATACAATGCTCTGATCATAATCCGTTCAGTTCTGAAACATTCCTGACTTATCGAATCAGAGATCGATAAAAAAGAATTGGGACTGTTGACGCGTTCATGTCACGAGTTCCCTATAAATACGGCACTCCGTTGTCTTTTGCACATGGTGGATCTGTTATCTTGATGAGCGACCGTAAGTTGAAAGTATGTAAGTTGTATGTCTCATGTTCCTATATGTACTTGTTTCCTAGCACAATGTATAGTACAAGACCGGTGAAGCCATGTGTCAGCCAAATCCATTCCATTCCTTTCCGTTCTCCGTCGTTTAAGATCCCATTCCTGTCTGTCTTTCCGATCTCCTCCTCGGCCCTTTTCTTTTCCGCCGGTCCTGTTGCGTGTTGATTCTCGTTTTTCACTCTCGATAACAAGAGCCGTCGATATTTACACTAGCTGGTAAGTGTATATTTATTCGGAAGGACTAAATCAGGGGAAATGTTTGTATTGCTGTCATTGATGCCGCCTTCAACTGCAACCAGATTTGCTGGTAAGTGATCATACGGAAAACAATCGTGTATAGTTTCGAATGCTAAGGGGTATTTTGTTTTTCACATAGTGAGGAAATCAGTTGTAGTTATCGTTAGATAGCATCTTCAGTATAGCGCAAATCCTCCCTCAAAATACAAAGAAACCTCCTGGAGAGGTAATAGATGAAGCGGCAATCGACGCGGCCGCACCGACCACGGAACTGCAAGGCATCGGCCAAAAGAGAAAGTCTAGCGCAGACGATAACGACAACGTACGAGCTGCAAAGCAAAGAAAGGGCAAAATGGCAGATACGACTCCAAAACCGTTCAATTATTCACCGGGCAACGCAGATGTGAAGAAGGAGATCGATGAAACAAGTGAGGAAGTGCTTGCTCCACAGAAGAATGTGCTGTCTGTGGAGACAACCGAAGAAAAAGCCAAAGGAAAGAAAAAGAAGAAGACAGTACGATGGGCGGCGATACTATCCACAGTAGTAGGGGATTCAGCAGCTAAGGCAGAAGCTGACGCAGCAGCAGCTGAGGCAGAAGCCAAGCGGCAAAGAGACGTCGAGTTTATACTACAATATGTCCCACCTCCGCCAGACAATAAGAGTTGGTGCCAAATTTTGTGATGGTAAGAATTCGACAGATGATTTTCAACACGCAATACTAACGCACATGTAGGAAAATACAGCACCGTTGTTACATGTAGAATCCCTTTTGGGGATTGTTAAGCCCGACCACATAGCACATAGCATAAAGTGGTCTGGGCGTAAAATAATAATAAAAAATAAGCATCTTATCCGCTGAATCACCAGTTGACCCCGATAAAGGCTTGGATACTCTTATAGGATCTAAGCATCCTATAACAACCTTTTATTTTCCAAAGCCAAAGATTTACAACACGATGGACTCGATAATACTACCTGGAAGCAACAGCTGCTTGCAAGCTGGGAACTGACAGCTTCTGCATTTGAATCTATGGATATCAAACAAGAAATCGCTACAAGATATGTAGCATTAAAAAGAATCTATGCTAATACCAGTCCTGCTTGTGCAGCACAGGAAATCAACATTATGAAGTCGTTGAAGGTAAGCTTTCTATATTTGAAGTATGGATCTCTATTTATTTATCTATTTATCTTGCTAACAATTTTTATTGTAGTGGCTGTCCATGCGTTGCACCGCTAATAACTGCATTTCGTGAAAAAGCCGACTTCTTTATCGTGACGCCGTACTTTGAATATGATGATTTTCTTGTAAGTGAAAACACTGTCATCGTTTATTTCATGAAGCTAATGCTGCTTCAATAGGAATATTTTATGGATATGACGATGGAGGATATCAAATGCTATCTGTACAGTTTGTTGACGGCACTTAACCATCTCCATTTACATGGATTTGTCCATCGAGATATCAAACCTCATAACTTGTTGTACAATCGCTAATTACGCACAGGCGTTCTGATCGATTGGTCTGTCTGAGGTTCGTAGGATGCTGCTGCTTTATATGTTTAGATACAATTTTCTCACAGCACCGAATAGGCTACCGTATGGACGACTCGGGGTCGGCACTTTATTCAAACGAATAAGGGTGGAGGTCCATTCATTTCATTCATTCGTTTCATTCGTGTAGGCAATAATGCAGAAGTTTGAAAGATTTCTGGTTGGAGTCATCGTCGTAGTGACGATCGGCAGAACAAGTTCGTCTTACGAAGCTTCTAATGCCCGAGATATCAAAAGAAGAGTATAAGCGAAGAAGACTTGTGATTCGACGAAGACTCGGATTAGATAGGGAGGAAACCGCAG
>KK100202.1:31080-49799 GCA_000611695.1 Rhizomucor miehei CAU432 | reverse complement strand
GGATTGCTGCGAAAAGACAAAGAACGGCATTAAGGATATGGGATTCACAAAGATGACCGAGGTCCAGGCTCGTACGATTCCACCACTCATGGCTGGCCGTGATGTCTTGGGTGCTGCAAAGACTGGTTCTGGAAAGACACTTGCTTTCCTGATTCCAGCCATCGAAATGCTTTATAGATTAAAGTTCAAGCCGAGAAACGGTAAGTTTTTGGATTGGAACCATTGAAACATGTAATTGATAAGCTAATGCAAAGCTTTTTTTTCTTGTTGATTTACAGGTACCGGTGTCATTATCGTATCTCCAACTCGTGAATTGGCCCTGCAGATTTTTGGAGTCGCCAAGGATCTCCTAAAATATCACCAGCACACATTCGGCATTGTTATTGGAGGCGCCAACCGCAAAGCAGAAGCAGACAAATTGACCAAAGGTGTCAATTTGCTTATTGCCACTCCCGGTCGACTTTTGGATCACTTGCAAGTAAGTAGTCTTTAGATATCTTTATTGATCTGGTCAGATGACTAATAGTTATGTGTTAGAACACTCGTGGATTTGTGTTCAAAAACCTAAAGGCGCTAGTCATCGACGAAGCAGATCGTATATTGGAAATCGGTTTCGAGGAGGAAATGCGACAAATCGTTCGAATTCTGCCAAAGGAACGCCAGACGATGCTCTTTTCTGCTACACAGACCACCAAAGTTTCCGACCTTGCACGGATATCGCTTAAGCAAGGACCCTTGTACATTAATGTCGACGAAAAGAAGGACACTTCAACTGCTGAAGGATTGGAACAGGGCTACGTCGTCTGCGATTCGGATAAGCGCTTCCTCCTTCTCTTCACTTTCCTCCGCAAAAACCTAAAGAAGAAGATCATTGTCTTCTTTTCCAGCTGCAACTCTGTTAAATACCACGCCGAACTCATGAACTACATTGATGTGCCAGTATTAGACCTTCACGTAAGTTGGCCTCAAAGGGTTTTATTATGAATATGCAGAAGTACCTGACGTTGAGTTACCTCAGGGCAAACAAAAGCAACAGAAGCGTACTGCTACCTTTTTCGAATTCTGCAATGCCGAGAAGGGCATCTTGCTGTGCACAGATGTAGCTGCTCGTGGTTTGGATATTCCCGCCGTTGATTGGATTGTTCAGTTTGATCCCCCAGATGATCCTCGCGATTACATCCACCGTGTCGGTCGTACCGCCCGTGCTGGTGGTCGAGGCAAGAGTTTACTCTTCTTGCTGCCTAGCGAACTTGGTTTCCTTCGCTACTTGAAGCATGCCAAGGTACCTCTTAACGAGTATCAGTTCCCTGCCAACAAAATTGCAAATGTGCAGAGTCAGGTATGCATTTATAAAGAGATATGGAAAGAATATTTTTATTTTAGCAGGTTATTGACGAAATGATCGCCTTATTAGCTCGAAAAACTGGTCGAAAAGAACTATTACTTGAACCAGTCTGCACGCGATGGTTTCCGCTCCTACCTACAAGCATATGCCTCCTTTAGTCTGAAAAAGATTTTCAATGTAAACGCACTGGATCTGACCAAGGTTGCCAAGTCCTTTGGCTTCAGCGTACCTCCCAAAGTCAACCTGAGTATAGAAAGCTCAAAGAAAAAATAACCTTTGCATTCTAGTGTTTCTGCATTTCCATTCAAATCAAATAATAGTTTATGCATTTCTCAACGCGAAATTCTTTTTTAGTTTCCTTTATACACAACATCTCTCTCAGATTCAATAAGAGGTCTAAACTTGGCTAACCTCCTGGAGCGATTAAACACAAAGAAGACCATATAATGTGAATGGCAGACAGCGAAGCGAAACAATGCGTAAAGTTGAATTCTTGGCTCTTAGGGTATTTAATAGCTTTCGAGATCCAGCACGATTTGCGTAAAGGAAGTCAGTTGCGGGAGACCAGAAGAGCTTCGAGCAACATCGTCTGCATAATATTCAAGATTTGGATGAGTTGATCTCTTCAAAATAGACGATTTTCCCCTTCCCCGAACGGCAAGCATTACCTTGTTTTTTGGGTATAAACATTTTTGTATCTTCATTGTATTCCCATCCTTCTGCCACCAACGCTTTTTTTGACATATGTAAGCGACCACTTTATCCACGCATTCTTTAATTTACTTTCTGATTTCTTACCTTGGATCAAAGCATTCTCTGGTAATCCAAAGTATTGCACCGCATCTTGCATCTGAACATTTTTGTATGCCTTGCCAAGTAAGTACAGTAGCCTCTTTCTTACAGAATCTTTTAAAATTTTTGATGATTCAAACCTATGAGCCATGTGCGCAAGAATTACTCGGGATATCAGCAATAATATTCACCTTTGATATCTGCTATGATGGGAGATAGCAGAGGCGACCACGAGTACCCATCGATGGCTGTGTAGAAATTCACATAGTTCCTTTCCCACAATGCTACGCATACGCTCCAGATGGCATCAACTTCGTCATTTCTTTGTCGAGCAAGGAGTATCCTTTTTCGCAAGAAGCGAGCAGAGTTCCTAAAAGGCAATGCTTCTTGTTAAAAACTTTGACGAGAATGCCATACTAGAACAGTCTTACAAATCATTAGAGATAATGTATACGGCGAGCTGGACGGCATACACTTCAGTCATGTTGCAATGCGCTTCGCCTGTCGCGTTCTAATCCACCATTAGAAATAAGAATGGACATTCAGCTTTGTGCAATCTTACCAGTAGCTCGAGCTCTTCGCAGAGACGCGCAATCTCATTATAATTTTTGTTGTTAATGGCAGTTTGTAACTGTTCCATGTTTACGGACTATTCGGACTTGTTCGAATCAACAGAATAACACATAAAGACTTTCACGGAACTTTTTTTTCTTCGTTAGTTGTTCTCTCCCTTTACTCTTTTCTGATCTTTTTAGCATGTATTTTAAGGCTCTGTTGGCGCAAGGTGTCCTTGCTACCTTCGCCTTGGCAGTCTCAAAAGAATTCCTGGATAGCATCAGCAATGCACCTGACAGCGTCGTTGCGCAGAGTGGTGGTATGCGTGTAGGCGCAGATAATGCAATTGTACCAGATGCATCGTCCGAGCATCCTCTGGTCATTGCTCACCCCGAGGACCAGCCATTGTGTAAGCCGGCGCAGCCCATCGAACCTTCACACCCAGTGCAAGTCATGGATGGTTTCGAGACTTTTGTGCTCGCCAATATCAATAATCCTCGAAAACTTGTCGTGGATCCGGCCAACCATGTTCTGGTCATTTCCGGCGGTCAGGGGGTCTATTCAATCCGAATCGACAAGTGCGGTAACGCCGAGACGCTGCAAATCCTCGGATCTGATCAATTAGACGAGCCCATCGAGTCCGGACTCGCATTGTTTGATGGTCATCTCTATGTCGCAACGTCAAACTCGGTTTGGCGCTACCCTTACGTCGATGGACAGCATACACCTTTGGGAACGGGTGAACGAGTCGTTTTCAACATCAATCCAAATAACAAAGAGGCAAGACCAGATGTCTCGATCGATCCTTTCGGTCATGCGTATATTCCCCGAACACCTACAGAGTTCACCGATCAGGCAGCTACCACAGAAGCCATCCTAAAACGGTTTAATTTCCGGGCGGTTCCCGCTGATGGATACGACTATGAAACAGACGGAGAAGTTTACGCAGTCGGCACAAACATTCGGGGCTCCATGGGCTTTGACGCCCAAGCTAGACTTTGGGCTATTGATGGTCCATTTGACGCTTTCCGGAGAGCCGACTTGGGTGGAGGCAAGTTGTTTGACATTCTTTTAAAAGCGGATTGGGCACTACAGAAAAAGCTTATATTATATTGTATTAGATATTGCTCCATATGGATTAGCTGAGGAGCTCAACTTGTTCGAGTTCCCACATAAGACTTATGGCTTCCCTTACTGTTTCACAGAATACGACTTGTCATCCTTTACAGAGCTGACGAAAGGAAAAGGAGCACAATGGGTTTGCATCTACGATTTTTTTTCCTTCCTTGTAAAGTTCAAATTAGTTTGACAGAACAAATCTTTTAGGGACACCCGAGTTTTATGAACGACTCGATGAACTTGGATGAATATTGCCAATCGGATGATAACAACAGGAAACCAGCTGTTCCTTTACCTCCCAATTCGCATGCTAGTGCGCTTTACTTCTTTATGGGTACCTTTTGCTCTGTAGGCGACGCACAGACCCAAGGAACGTCAGTTGGCCTTCCTTGCAACTGGACCGATACCCCCATTGTAGCTTATCACGGTGCATCTGGCGAGGCAGCGGGACATAGCGTGGTTCATTTGCCTTTTGATGACCTCGGTCACAAACCTCGATGGGATAAGCCAGAGGAAATCATCTTCCAAGCGCAAGAACCTTGCGTCCAAGGCATTCAAGGATGTATCTCACCTACAGGTCTGGCAGTAGATAGCTATGGCCGCCTTTTGATTAGCAGCGACGAAACAGACGAGATCTTCTTAGTGACACGCATCTACAACGAAGAAGCTGCACAGATGTTAACGGATATAGATAATGCAAAAGAAGCAGCCAAGGAAGCAGCCGAAGAGGCCGCTGAAGAGGCCGCCGAGAAAGCCAAAGCGCAGGTCCAGGAAGCAAAGCAAGCAAGGAAGTTGAAGAAAAGGCAACCAAGAAGAAGAAGAAAGTAGATTTATAAACAGAATGTATCATCTCCCACATATACATCCAATATTGCCGCACATATAAAACTCCTCCGTTGCTTTCTTTTCCTTAAAAATGTATGCTGAAAGGTGGGGGTATTATCACGATGAAATGCTACGATAGCCCAGTCGTCTGCGAGTCCAGATCTTGTAGACAAAGAATCCAACTGTAGCAAGAATGCCAGCGCCGATCAGAGACAGTCCCGTCACCAGTACGATAGACCAGCCCCATGGTAATCCAAAGAAACCGCGACGTATAGGGATCAGGACGGTATCAGTCTGTAAGACGCCTCCACCAATGCCTCCGTATGTTTTGCCCATCCCCGTGACACGGGCAACGGGTCCATTTGTTTGATCCTTGACGGAAATGAGGAGCTCCCCAGTTTCCGTTTCTCGCATAGTCAGCTTGTCCTTGTCCGAAAGAAGAGTCGGGTACTCTTCAGAGGAAGTGTATTCATGTAACCATTTGTCTTGCCAGCCCACTGGTATGAGATGAAGTTTGGCCACACGTTCCAGTTGATACTGATCTGCCAAGAGCGCCTCGGTATCAATGTGGGCAAAAGCTGAATCAGTAGGTGACAACAATATATACTCCTTCTTGTCCAGCTCTGGTAGCAGTCCTGCTTTCTCCAGCAACTCCATCATGGTATTCGCTTCGATGCCTTCAAGGATATCCTTGGCTGTGATTGTGACATATGATGGCACTTGCACCCGATCCAGTTTGTGCACGACACCGTTGCGTACAAGAATGTCTGCTTGTGTTACGTAGCCCACTTCTGATGCTGTTTCGGGACGACTGACTTGAATTTTGCCACCATCCTCGCTTTGACTGATGCGCAGTGTTGCGTCCGCCAGCGTCGTCACTTCATGGATATTTTGAAGCATATCCTCCTTATAAAGCAGCTCCTTTGCGACATGATAACGCAAGACACTTTGCAGGTCGGCTTTGCCTGCAGGGTGAACCAAGTATTGCGCTACCAGGCCGAGCTGATGGAAGGCATCGTTTGTTGGAACAAACATAGTAATGCCCGGTGTGTTCTTAATATCGTCTGCTACCTCGGAGACATACAGGGTGGCAATAAAGGTCGATAGTTCCAAGTCAATAACCAGCGTTGATAATATGTTTCCAGGAAGCGTAAGAGGCTCAGAGACCTTGTAAATCACATCGCCCCGTATGGATACTTTTGCAATAAATTAGTAAAGGAATATTTATAGACAGTCTTTAATGTGACTTACCCGGATCAGACAGAGCACGAGAGTGATCGAAACGTACAGACTTGCTTCCAGATGCAAGATTGAATAAGAGCGACTTTTCAGTTTCGACGTGAACTGGGATTCTTTGCGACGCATTTGCCAAACGGGGTGAGCGGAAGTCAGACTTGAGGAGCATGCCATCATAAAGTGTCTCTGTTGGCCATGCTCCATTAACAACGTGATATTGCAGCCAGTTTTCCTTTTCCTTATTTGGAATTGAATCCTCATCAATGTTCTCGTTGAGTGGTGCAATGATTGTCACATTTTTGGTATCGTCGTCTAGGTAACCAGCAAGCCCATGCCTATCCATTAAAGATACAAGCTTGGTGGCATTCATGCCGTATAAGTACTTTCGAGAGTTAAAAATTATACTGTCGGGTATCAATACATCGTCCACAATGTGTACGACGCCTAAACGAGTATTGTTAGTAATTCATTCATTTTGTTTTCTGCTTGGCACACAATTCTAAACGCTTACCGTTGGCTGCCAAGACATCGGCTTCGGCCACATTTGCGCCGTTTACAGAGAGTGAATTATCCTTGTCCACACCAACCACCAATGACTCGCCCGATAAGCTCTTGTCTATAGTATCCATTCGTGTTAGTATCAATTCAGCCATGCAGCTATCCGCCCATTTATACTTGCAAAGAGTCCTGCCACTTGGAAATGTGTTTCCATACAGTGGATCTTGCACGATCATGTATTTGAGCAATCGAGTAAGATCTTCTTCTCCATACTTTGAAGTAATGTATGCTTGTTCTATCGAGTTCATCTTGCTCAGTACACTTTGGCGAGGTATAAAAACCGTGTATGGGCGAGGTTGATTCAAAATATTATGTACACCCGCTTTTTCCATCAAGGAATACAGTTCTTCATTCACTTTTATGACATCGGCTAAAAGGGGATCTGTTTTAGCGGATATGTTCTATTTATATGTGTCTTCTCGAGGAAATCACAACTTACACAGCATAGGAGGTGGTTCCAAGACTTGATTGATCACTTGGATGTAAGTTTGGTTGTTGACATAGACATCCTTTTCTATGATCTCGGCGCCGTTTATGTACACTTTTCCACGGCCTTTTCCCTGCTTGCCATCTTTTGTGATTTTTATGCGTTGACCAGCATCGTCGGAACCCAGGAAGCCCGGTCGTATATACAGCGACTCTACAAGTTGTCCGTGATAAAAGTCTTGGCCCGTCATACCGACAGGAAGCAAGTGGTATAGAAGAAGACTCTGCGGTATATCCTTATCCCTGTAGTTTTCAAATGCATTGTTGTCAGGTGCAAACAGAGTACCAGCCTCTAATCTGTTCACAACGGGCACTAATCGTGTTCTTTGCAAATGCTCAATGAGAAGCCGAAACCGGGAATCTTCTGACAGGACGTCAATAATAGTCTTGTAGGCGAAGGCTATGTGCAAAGTTGACGCAAAGAGTGAAAAGAGAAATAATATTCGTAATACGGGTGGCATTTTCTGTGAAAAGAAAGATACGATTTTGGCAGAAAGGCTTTCTTTTTAAGCGCAAGCGCTCGTTCCCTCTGCAAACAAGGGGCCCAGCACCGGGTCCATGGGCTCCCTCTTTAAGCCAAGACGACTGTCCAAGACAGCATTGATCCAGCTTTTTGCTTTATGGGGAATGTTGGCTATTCCTTGGCGCCTTTTTTCTTCTATAAGCGCAGACCGCATGAACTGTGCCCATTGATATACGCATATGACCTCTGGAAATCTCAAGAACTCAACCGACGTTCCATCGATACATGCTTTCCTACCAACTGATTGGAACCATTTCGAATTAATATGAGTAAGAGGTAGTGTCATGGGAAGTAACTTTGCATGCTTCAATTCCTCCGCTGTTCACATTGTCTTCATTGTTTGTCTTCATAAAACTCTTTTCCTTTTTTTTGGGTCCAATGTATGATATCTGTACAATTCGTCTATGTTGTGGTGGTAGTGATTTGTTTTACTTTGAACAATTTCGCTGGCTTGTGCTGGACATGAGACCTTTTCATTTGAATATCTTAGTACTCATATGGCAGAAAATCTTCTCTGAAATTAGACTTACCCATTGCTCTTGCTCTCTTGATGGCCTGTGCTAACTTTCGTTGGTTCTTGGCGCTTACACCTGGATGAATTGATTCAAGTAAGCTACAAGTACAAAGAATGCTTTTAATGATCGCATGTACCTGTTACTGAGCGTGGTAAGATCTTGCCCATGTCGGATACAAAACATGAGAGCAATTTTGTGTCTTTGTATTGATGGAGGGGGTTGATATCGAATTTGTCGAATGGATCTTCCTTTGGTGGGTCTGGCTTATTGCGGCGACGACGCAACATCTCTTGATACTCTGCATCGTTTAAATCGCGTGGATGGTAAAGATCGCCAACTTTGTGAAATTTGTGGTAGCGTTGTGCAGGTTCCTGCAAAGGTCTGCCTTTATCCTCTGTCATAAAAAATTTGTAAGTCGCCACCGCACAAGTTGCAAAACGTTCCGTTTCAACATACTAAGAGCGGTTTCCAAGAGGAGGTCCAGTGTCTTTTGTTCCAGTGCTAAATGGTTTTTCGACATTGTCAGGTTGAGTGTTGATTCAAATGCTGATTACGAGGCTCTCTTATACCTGTTTCACGCTGATCCTTTCTTTGGCTCCATTTTGCAGAAGTTGAAAATGCACGTTGTGTCTGTACACCAGCCGCAAGTTTCTGCGTTAACCGAACTCGAGAGAGCATGGTGAACTTTCTGACCAAGAAAACGCAAAAAGAAATGAGAGGGGGAAATTCAAAAGGTTGGGACTGCGAATCCTTTGCGGCACGGCGGTAACTTGGGTCGCTGTGGACAACTGGATCTGAACAGATACTCACGACAGCATATCTCACAAAGTTCAGATGGATTTGTAAAAAAAGCTTTAGCTTGGTATATGTATATGTATTTGGTTTGGTGAAGGGAGGAAAATGAGAAAAAAGGTAAAATAGACTAGTGAGATGAGTCGGGTAAAATTAACTTTAAACACAAAAATTAGGCATCAGCTTGTTCCTGGTCTTGAGTAAGTCTTTGCTTCAGCACAAGTTCGTTGCCGGTCATACGGCGGTAAATATCCTTGACGTTGTCGCAAACAGTTTCAAAGTGTGAAGTGGCATCGTAAGAGCGGGAGATATAGACTTGGTCAGAAGTTCCATCTGATATAGGCTCCTGCAAATCGAGTACGGATACGAACCTATAATGGGATTTTGGTTAGTCCATGTTGATCTTCATTAAATCGCTGTGGATACTCACTTGTCATGGATAGGACCAAGAAGGTTGAGACCAGCCTCGATTTCCTTTTCAGGGTCATCGGTCTCAACGATGGTCGATACGATGGCAAGGTACATATCCTTGGGGCAGACATTGTGGTTGCTGGAGACACATGCCACATACACGTCGTGCTTACGACCAAGCTGGTTTTGAGGGATAACGATTTGAGCAGAGTCGGCGTCACCAGTGTTGGGGACAGGATGCTTGAGGAAGCAGATGGCTCGGACGACGCGACCGGTGGTCTTCACCTTGTCCTTGGCATAGGATGGATCACAGATAATCTGCTTTGCTCTAGCGATTTCGCCGTTGGACTTAACACCAACAGCAACGCCATTCTCATACACAATCTCATCTGCAGCGCGATCAAGCATGTAAGTACCGCCATAAATAGCACTCAATCTAATCATTTTGACAGTATAAGTTGCGTGTGTTCTCAATAGTCGTCGAAAGATTCTACCTACCGGGCAAAGGATTGGGGCAACTCTCCCAATCCGTGAAGAGGGTATATGTAAGGGCTCTTGCCATAGCGAGCCATGGAAGCAACGTATAAGATGATCTTATCAATAGTTTCGCGAGCAGGTCTCTTTAAGTAGTCATCGTCCAGATGGAGAGCCATGGCATGACCTTTTTTACAGCAATGGTTTGGTTATTTTCTACGATATTTCCATCTAAAGTGTTTTCTTTTCTTTTACCAATGAAGTCCTGTGTTCCTGGTTCAAGACCAAACTTCTCGTAAACTTCAACCATGGTGTTCTTGTCAAGATCGAGACCTGTCACACATAATTCATGCATGATCTCCATGGCAGACCGAAACTTAAAAATATATTCAGACGTACCTTCATGCGTGGTCTCGTCATCATCCTTCCAGTTCTGGATAAACTCAAAGAACTTTTGTAATCGGCGCTTCTCGACAACGCCAACCAAGGATGACGTGATAGCCTCAGATTCGCTGGCAGGAACCTTGGAGATCTTTCCTTCGCGGTACACAAAGGATCCGGAGATTTGCTTGAATTCCAGGTACCGCGTGACATCGGTGTGCGTCAAGAAACGGACAATTTCTCCGTTGGCCATCATGAACTTTGGAATAAGGTCAATGTTGTAGTCTCGGTCACGACCTAAATCGGTGGGCACGGCCTCGTTGGGTCGATATTTGCGGTAAAGCTTTCAAGAGCTGCATGTAAGTTACCCTGTCAACAACCCAGTCTGCATAGCAACGCGCGTACCTGTGTCAAGTTGAGCGAAGCAGACTCGCCGCCATAGTAATCGTTGCGGTCCATGTGGAGAACCTTCTTTCCTTCAACCGAGAAAATACCAGACAGAATGCATTCTGTCAAGCCGGTTCCAAGAACGATGATATCGTATTGCTCGTCCTAGGTGATAAAAAGTCAGCTCCAATGTTTGAACCGCAATCTCGATCGAGCGAGATGGTGACTTCAACCAACCATGTCTACAAGTGCGTATAACTAGAGTAGAGTGAATAAACAGAGAAGAAGAGGAAAAAAGGATGCGCTAGTCCCTAATTTTATACCTTTTTTTTGACGGGCTGGTTCTTGCAGAACGTGAAACAGCACGTTGCCTGGCCTATTTTGTTTCTCCGGCACACACCAGCGGCAGGAGGTGAAAGCCGGGGAAATCCCAAAAATGTAAAAGGTCAACGTGTGTCGGCTATTATGAGCCCTGGAGAGCACACTCCCTTCAGACTGTCAAACAGGACATACTAATAAAAGATAATAATATTGTACACCAATTACCATTGGTTAAGACTAATAGAAAGGTATTGACAATGGTTAAACCGGCATTATTTATACGCTAGAATAGCGCGTAGTACTGGAGAGCCAGTAGAAAGAAGGAAAAGAAAATATAGTTTCGATGGGGGAAACTTGTCACAAGCTTTGGGTTGCAAAGGAGTACCCCTCCGGAGCTACACTTGCATCACAACGCGATCTGTGTATGTATACGTGTATCTCGGGCATATGCCATGTTCCCCAAAGTATTATTTATTTATGTTTACTGCTTTGCAGCTCAAGTCACATGTCTTTTGCCTGTAGGAGCTCATGCGAACTGTTGTCAATACAATATAAGACTTGCTGCATTTGAAAACCCAGGTATTCCACACTTTTCACTCAACAAGAAAAAATGAGGAATCAAACTTGAAGGCAGCTGTCAAAGCTTCTCACGTGTCCTGTGCAAATTACATGTTGTTCCTTACCGGAAATCCTTAACAGATCTCTTGCTTCGTTGTCTCGCCAAGGGGCCACTATTTCAATAACAACATACCATTGTCGACAGTGGAAAGACCTTGATGTATTGGTGACTAATCAGGAGGGCTTTTCTAACAAGACTTGTAATTTTCATATGCTCAGTTCAGATCGAATTACACTAAAGTCCTGGAAGAGTTGTCTCCTTTTTATCCAGCACTCGTTTTATTCTTCTCAGGCGACAACACATCAGTGACAATGACAAACAATAACAATAGCGGATGAATGTAATGCTGACCTGTAAATCACTTTTGCCGTGTTGGGAAGCAAAGGCCAAAGACCCAAATGAGAATAAACAGCATCAAAGTTAAGTCGAGCGACATTATTTTCTGCTCTGCCTGCCCTTCAACAATTTTTTTTACCTTCTTCTCTTTTTTTGTTACTTCCTGTTGTCAGTCGATTCCACAAGCTCTCAATGATTCAAAATCAAAATGATAGCTCAAACCGCAACGATTCCAAGGATGTGCGCCGATACAGGCTATATATTGGAAACGGAAACTGGATCAATCTTGACAAGAAGACCACTGATGATCTTAACGAGATCTACAAGGCCGGTGTACCTGCACGCTACGAGCTTACACCAGGATTGTTCATTGATATCCTTCCAAACGACGTCGATTGCAATAGTAAAAATACTGAATTATCGCGACTTATGCGCGTTGACATTCATTACGGCCTGGATCATCCGCCGAGTCAGCAACAGCAAGAGGCTACTCAGCAAACATTATCGAAATACGTGAAGAACCTCTTGGAGAGTCAAGGCATCGTTGATGCCTTTCCACCACTCAAAAAACCGGACGACTTGTTGCCCTTAGTTACGTCGCTGCCTTCGCATCGACACCTGAGTATGGTTCCAGCGTCAACTTCAACGAGCCGCAGAGTTAGTCGTGTCTTTCGTTCCTCCCGCGATGACGAGGACCTTGCTATCGACCTTGCTTTGCAGCCGCTGGCAGACCCAACAGTAACATCCTCCACGACGTCCCTTTCATCTTTATCCTCCACAACATCTTCGAGTGGCACCAACTCACGTCGAAAGCGGAATCGACCTTCGCGGCGCAAAGCTAAAAGCAGTAATCTACAATCAAGCAGGGCGAAGTCAGGTTCCGGGATATCACGAAGACGACGACGAACAGCATCGAAAACAAGCACGGAACCCATCCCGTTGTCCAGCGGAGACGTTACCCGAAGGAGCTCGCTCTTGTTAGACTCGGATCGCACCGCCGGTGGAGACGACGATGAATCCCAACAAAAGCCTCTAGCCGGTTCGGAAGGAAACAACATGATGGGATCGTACTATGCATCATCCACAGCCAATTGGCCCTCGGCTCCGTCGGCTAACTTGGATTATCGCAATTCTCAAGATCCACGCACAAAATTCTTTGCACACAACGCTGCGGCTGCTGCTGCTGCCGCCGCCGCTGCAACTCTGGATTCTCCTCCTGTCCTGAGCCATCATGGATCTGGTGCTGGTGCTGCTGCTGTTGAGACAACTCACTGGCCTTATTTCCACACAGTGGGAAACAAGACTTACTATGACTTTCAACATTTTCATCCGGAGCAGCATGGCATCAACAAGCGACTTGATATCACTCCTTCCAGCGACGGATTTGTTGCGGCGCCATCTTATTCACCTTCTCCAATGCTTTTATATCATTCTCAACAGCCTAGTCATATTCGACGTCCTTACCAGTTTCCGCCTCCCTCGTCCGAGCGATCCACCATGCTTCTCGTTGCTCAAGGTGCGAGTATGCCATCCACCAACAATAGTCCCGGCAACCAATCCTTTCCGACAATGTACAATAACTCGTTGCTAACTCACCATCAAGAGCAGCATATGCACAGTCTCCATCAACATAACCTTCACGATGCACCGTCTCTTATTTCTTCGTCTCCACCTTCATCTTCTTCAAACACCACACAGCTACATTACATGACAAGTCATTCTTGGACAACACCACCCAGGGATGTGTGGAATATGGGGATCGAAGGGACAAACAACAACGATGCGGCCAATGGAGGAGACACCGATGATCGGGAAGCAGCAACCACAGATATCGATATGGATCACTATGCCGACATGCAACCTCATCTTGATTACAGCCATCACTTGGCACTCAACTCTGCTGCTCAAGGAGAAGAGCAGCAAGATCAACACACATCCTCCAGTTCTTCCTTGGTCGTGCACCAGTCTGAAATACAGATGGAAGAAAGCAACAATTCAAACAATCAAGGTCACCATGGGCACTTTTCTGAAGAACAACATCAGCAGCACCAGCAACATGGTTATTCGGGCAGAAACAGCAGCGATTCACCTCTTCATTCGGGAGCTTCGGCAGCAACGGCGGGGATCCAGTTGCAGCAACAGCAGGCATCCTCGCGGGCCGCAACAAACTTGGCCATTGAAGAAAACTTTCTATCCACTGCGTCTTCACCTCGTCCAAGCAGCTTGTAGCCAATTAAATCCTCATTTACCCACGCACACACACGTACACACACATTTTCATGCAGACACAAGCAGCTCACGGTCATTTCCTTTCTTTTCCTTTTCTGTAAATAAAAAAGAGTGGTATCAATGATTTTAAAACCGCAATTGTAATTGATACAAGCGTCCAACGGCGCTACACAGCTTTTCTCGCAAAGTTGAAGCAAATTCCTTCCATGGTGATTGAGTTGTATCTCTCTTGGCAATTTGTTCCAGGCTCAATACAACTAGTTGCGCCTTTTCGAAATTCTTGATACGAGCAAGATCCAAGATGAACGAAGTCACCGTCTCCATGTCTTCTGGTTCTGGGCCTTCCGGAAAAGCACTCACCCATTGACGCAACATGTCTCGTATATCGTCCATGCTATTCCGGCCCATCAATTTCGGCTCCAAGTCTTGAAATGTCTTAATATTTAGCAGTCGCACATCTGTATCCATAAGCTACAGAAAACGAAAGAAATGGCACGCACTGTCAAGTAAATATTTTTTAAATGCGAACTTGTTTCGAATTGCAACTTGCCTTGGTTCGAGCTTCCCGAAAATGCTCGTTTCGGATTGTCCGTGCCTTTCTTTCCTTTTCACGCCTGTAATCCTCCAAAAGTTCTCTTTGCATCTCTGTAAAAGTTTAGCCATCTAGTTAACGACGGTCCATAAACTGTTTTTTGTTTGCTTATGTTCACCTGGAGGCAGTTCATTCCAAATATTAGGATCCCATGATTGCATAACGGGTATCTCTCTGTCGCCATCGCGAGCAATATTTGTCCTGCTATCATTATGGACACCATCCTGCCTAGACAGTGGGAACATTTGCGTGAGAGTGATTCCAGGTTTTGACGAAGATGACCCAGTTAATTTCTTGGCCCTGGATTTGCTATTTCGAGGGCTCACAGATGAACCACGTAGTGTCTGGACACTTGGAGGTGGAATAGCCGGCGGCTCAACAGATCGACGACCATTATCAGCAGCGGTGCTGACGGTTTTCCGGCGCTCTTTAGAGTAAGCTTCCAAAAGTTGGTTTCGCATAGAATCGGGAAGTGCTAGCAGGGCAGATGGATCTAGTTGGGACCATGGTGGGATATCCGGTTGAGACGTAAGCGGAAGACTGGTAGAAGTTGTGATGGATGGTTCTTGCACTGACACAGCGTCTGCTTTCGTCTCTGCGGGCTGCTGCTTAGCTGGAGCATCCTTGTCAGCTTCTCCCTCAGTGTTATGTTTCGTGTTTCCTGCTGATTTTTCCTCTTCCCCAATAAACGTTACGTCATAGCCATCCAGTAGCTCCTTTTGTACTTCTGGAGGCAGTTCATCAAAGACATTGGCGTTGACAGTCATGGGTGGTTTAATTTTTCGCGTATGTTGTCCCTCCGTTTGCTGTTGTTGCTGGTCAGGGGCCGTTTGCAATTTCTTTACCGCTGTACCTCCACTGCTAGAAAATCGTAGAGTCTGCTGTGTACCTAATAAAAATAACCACCATCAGTAATTCGTATTCTTTGAGAAAGAATGAAACAATAAGACATACGCCGCGGTGAGGCATCTCCATCGGTATTCAACTTTTGTATCTGAATACCAATACCTAGTGATATTCAGTCATATTAGCTTTTTTGCAATAGGTCACTATTCATCAATTAGCAAAGATTGCTTACCTCGCAAATCAGCAACAGGAAATCCAAAAGATTTTAGCATACGGTAAGTATGTTGGAAAATGATTTGCGCATCGTCAGTGTAGTCATCCAAGTTCACAGATTTGGCAAAACTGTCGCAAACGCCACATCCAAGTAACTTTTCGGCCTCTCCAGCATCAAGTTTGCGTCGAAGAATCTAATTCAAAATTATCAGTTATCCGAATGCAAGTTCGATATAGTATTTAGGTAAAGTTACCTTTACAGTGATATTTTTGCCTTGTTTTTCGACCTTTTTAAGCCGATCACTTACTTCTTCAGCAAGTCCTTTCAAGAATGCCTACACAGTTATCGTTCAATCAATGTCATTGTTGCTACTCAAGATTTCAGCCCTTTACCTCGAGTTGCTCGTTATTTTCAAAACGCACGCCCCACTAAGTAAAAACTTCAATTAACAATTCATTACGGCAAGGTCACATTATGCATTACATACGTTCACTTCCGCGCTAACCGATTGTCGCGGCTGATCCATAACGAGTGGCCGGTTATCAAGTCCACGTGCATAATTGTAAAGCATCGATCCAGTCTTCTCTCCAAACTTCTGTTGCAATTCGTACAATTTCAGACGTCGTAGTTCTCCAACTTTGCTGACTCCCATTTCGCCCAATTTTGAGCTCATCGAATAACCGACACCTGGCAAATCTGCAACATCCGTGGTTTCTAATATTTCATTGACATTCTCCGGTTTGCAGTGATATTGACCACACGGTTTTGCTTTGCGTGTTGCGAGTCTGGCGATCAAGATGTTGGGACCGATACCGATGCTCGCCTCACATTTGGTCTTGTCTCTGATCTCGTCACGAATCTTTTTGGCCAGTGCGTCTTCTTGCCCGCTGTTCAGCTGGGTGATATGCGATGTCACTTCAATAAGCGCTTCATCCACACTGACTGCTTGGATTTGATCGGCATAGCGAAATAGAATCTCGTAAAAGATCTCGGAAACCGCCTTGTATTTCTCAAATTCGTATGGAATCACTTGAAGACTAGGACATTTCCGTTTTGCATAGCCAATCTGCATTCCGTTCGAGATGCCGTATTTTCTGGCAATGTAGTTGCATGATGCTATATCGCTTGATGATCCCTCTCTGATGCCTTTGCTGTGCGACACGGCAACTGGCTTGTCCTGCAACTCAGGCCGATCTATTAATCCAACAGATGCAAAGAAACAATCAAAGTCCACGTGCCTAGAATATAGGACTAGTTAGCATTAGGTTTGGTTAATGAGAGAATATCAAACATACATGATAACACGAACGCCGTCCGTCCTTTTCCGCTTTCGACTTGCATTTGGATCGGAAACATCAGGGTATTTTTGTTCCATTTTTCGAACGATTTCTCTCATTTCTGCTTTCCAAGTTGAGAGATGATGGAGACGCGATGATTTGTAATATTTTTTGATGAAGTCAGGGTTCAGAGTCGTCGTTTCTCGATTCCATTTTTTGGCTAGCAAAGCTGCATTCAAATCCTCTCCCCGTGGATGAGCAGTCGTTGCCGACGGGGAAGCGTGCCGAGACCGGGTAGGTAACCGTAGCTGTGGAGATGCAGGCGGGGAAGGCGAAGGCGAAGGTGTGTTGATACGTCGTGTAGTTTCAGCATCTTCTTTTTGCATATCGTCAAAAGATCGTTTCAGTGATGAGCGAATGTTTTGAGGCTGGTTATTCGCTGCTGTAGATGACGACGATGCAGCTTCAGCAACAGCGGGTGTCGGCGCCGATGGTCCAGGAACGGCAGAAAATGGGAGTTCTTTCTGGCCTGAAGAGGTCGCTACAGTTCTGTATTGAGACCATGGCAGTAACTTTTGAGCCTTGATGGATTCGGTGATCCAGCTAGGTTTCACAATCTTGTACGCCCTTGATAAAGTTTAAGTTCGTTTGCATAAACGCAAACATCCCCATATTTATTTGACCCTTACCTAAATTCCTGCATCTTGGAATTTGTGAGATTCGAGGCGACAATATGTGTTACGCTGGATTTAACCACTGTAAAGCGACAATCGATTGCTTCTTAGTCATTGTCATCGAAAAGTCGTCAGTGAATACCAATACTTGCAATAATGTTGGTAATTGCCGCCATGTTGAATAATGAGTTTACGTAGTTCACTCTGAGGAGGGTCCGTGTAGCCATTTATATAGATAGAAAGGCCTTCAAATATACGATTACTATCTGGAACGCTCTTGTCGTCCCTACAGATACGTGAGTTCCGCTGTCGTCCTTTGTTTGATCGCACTGATCATTTACGTACAACTCCATTTCCTGATCCTTCAACTTGGCCTTTTTATGCTGCATGTACTTGCGGAATTCGCCAAACTTGATCGCTCCATAGGGATCGGAAGCCATGTTTGTGACGGTAATGAAGCCGACAAGCAGAGATCTCGCAGCACTGTCCCCCACGTTTTCTCAAGGGCTCCAAACCGCTTCAAGCTCAGTCAACCGTTTCGTTTATTATGCAGTTGAAAATCTGGATTATGTAAGTGGATGGATCGAGGACTTTAACCAAACAAGACTGTAAGATCGTAATACAGACTGTGCTGTTGTCGCCTATTATTATTGCATGGATGCTCCATAGCGTAATTGACTAGCATAACGATATTAGTATTATGTAGTCTATATGCTCAAATGTTCATCTCTTGAACGATGAATGAACAAGATATAATACCAAAAACCATGCTCGACTACTGTATTTTGGAACATACTTTGCGTTGGAAGATGAAAAAAACAAATTGCAAGCAACAGTCAAGATAAAATGGAATTAAAAATAAAAGTAAAAATACAAATTTGAACGTACGAAGAAAGCAAATGAACAAATGCAATTAAGTTAAAAGTAGTGGATGGTGAGGTTGTGGGCAAGGGGAAGACGACAAGAAAGATGAGAATTGTTAATATATGCTGCTAGAGACCATGTCTTAATGCCTTGTAATCGTACCTGAGTATCCCGCATTTAGCGTAACCAGCACTCAGCACTCCCTGCTGGAAGGCGGTATGATATGTCGCATCCTAAAAAAAATAGGTGTATGTAGCGACGGGTTTTTGACCCACTCAGTAGCTATCGTAAAATGTGAAAATCAGACAAAAGTTGACAACATTGGAAAAACTTCTCCAAATGGCGCGA
>KK100202.1:0-31027 GCA_000611695.1 Rhizomucor miehei CAU432 | reverse complement strand
CCCGACAAAGAGACTGCATCCGTCTTGCGTCTGTTCACATTTGCATTTGAAACCTTATTTTGAAGATCAAGCCGCTGGGAGAAGAGTTGAGAGCTGCGCTGGCCGCGTGAGAAAGACTAAAATATCGTCTGCGTAGGCAAGAAACTTGACTGGTCCAGGAATCAGGATTACGCAAAGAAAGGCGACCTTCGGTACGGAGGGGCGGCGTCCTAAAGGAGAATCTGGACACACTACCTTTCTTTTGTTTGATAGTTTATTTCCAAATGTCAACCAAAAGGACTGACATTATAAAAACGATATGGACACGCTACCTCGAAGGCATTTTTCCATCCTTACCAGTTATGATATACATCTGTTACAAATTCAATAGGTAATAAATGATTAAATAATCGGCATGACTAGACCAAACTCACGAGAGAGAACGCAAACTGCAAGTGAAAATCCAATATTTTCGGGGTGTTCTTAGATTTCAAGCACGCTATTTCGATGTTCTCAGCGTTCTTGTCTGACTTGGCGAACACCGTTATACCTACTAGAGCCTACTAGAGAATGTTAATGGAAAGACAACCACCGCCTCCAATAGACGATGACGACGCCGAAGCAGGATGCAAACTCATGGACTCGTTTGCAATCTTTATTCAACTATGCCTGGCTGCGGCTGCATTCTCGACGCTTATAATCAAACGACAACGAGAACAGCCTCAACGACCCGTGCGCATTTGGTGTGTCTATTGAATGGGGATGGTGATCAACTGCCCTATTTACTGGAGCATTGCTTAGGGCTTTCGACGTCAGCAAACAGCTTGTGGGAGGAATAGTGGTACATAGCCTGAACGTTGTAGCATCCTACTTTTCTGGAGGAAGTCTAGAGGGGCAGCAAGCGAATCCATGCGTGTGGTATGAGAGGGCAAGCATAAAAGCGAGATGTGCACTGCATACTTAACTGTTGTCTTGTTGTTAGGTACTTCTTAAACATCCTAGTAGACACAACACTGGGCGTGGGGATCCTGTGGGCGATCCTTTCGGCATTTCAGTATGTTTTGATCGATCGGTTGCAGCTATCTGGTTTCCAGAGCGGCGTTTACGGTGATCCACCGTTGCAAAAGCAACTCAAACAATGGTCAAAACAGCTAGCTGTCTACATCGCTAGTTTGATTCTGATGAAGTTGATTGTTGTTCTCTTGTTCCACTTATGTCCATGGCTATCGGATCTGGGCCGATGGGTGCTAGGATGGACGATGGGCAATTACAAACTGCAAGTTGTTTTTGTCATGCTTATGTAAGGATGCACCAAGAAATGGTTTCATTGGTTTGATGGATTGGTTACCAAACCATTTGATTACAATAGTTTCCCACTGGTCATGAACATTATTCAATTCTGGGTTGTGGATACTATCGTCAAACACAAGACTGCCAAGAAGGCCATTAGATTATCACAAGACGAAGAGAACGTAGAAGATATGCTTATCACCGACGACGAAGACGAAGACTACGACGACGATGCCCGAAATAGATTCGCGAATGCCTCCTCACCATTTTTGAATCGCTTAGCCGGGTCAAGTACCAACATCGTTGACGCTCAATTGCCCCAAAAGATACCCAATGTTTATGACAGCCATGACAACGTAGCATCCAGCAAGCATCCAAAAGAAGATACAATGTTGGCATCGCCGCAAATTTCACCCTCGCCATCAGGTCACAGCCTCCATGAGTTAGATTCTAGCGATGTAAGACGCACCTCGTAATGATACCATTGTTTCCTTCTTTCTTTTTTCTCCTGTCGTTGTGTATACTTGTTTCGTATTGTAAATTTAAACAGCGTCTTCTTTCATACATGTGGATTGCAAGATATTTTATATATATGTTTGCTTGAGTTTTCACATACTACTACAATCGTTTGCTAGCTTTGTTTCATGCTGATCAGCAGCCAACTTGGCTCTTTCGTAAAACTTGTCGATACCCTCGTCTTTACCAATCGGCCAGAGTGCTCCTTCATTCTCGTCATAAGATTTTCCAGGCCCTCCGCTCTGCCCTTCCAGGTAGGAGATCATCAATGCGTTCAGCAACTCTGCCTGTGTTTCTTCCAAACTGCTTCCTTGGGATTCGCTGAAAGTGAGCCATTTATTGCGCAATTCGCTATACAGTACATCATCTGCAAGGTTTTCCGGACCGATGATGACATGCACAAGCTGAGAGATACGCAGTGCATCTTCCAGGCCTCGTGTCCGATAGGCTGCGTTGATTGCTTTTGTATACGCACGTTCGTTGGATAGCTATCCACAATGATGTGTTACTCGAGCTTTTGGGATTAAAAGTTCGATTTGAAATACTAACCTTGATACATAGTCTGCCATATTTTTTTACGAGCGACTCAAAGCCAATATTTTCCAGCACAGGGTAGTCTGCAGCCAATCTTGTTTCGAGCTTGAGGTGTTCTTTCCATTGCGTCTCGGATTGCTTGAGTTTTGCAAAGCACAGCAGGGATTGCAAGTAGTCTTCGTTTGAAAAGAATAT
This sequence comes from Rhizomucor miehei CAU432, assembly GCA_000611695.1. Lineage (NCBI taxonomy): Eukaryota > Fungi > Mucoromycota > Mucoromycetes > Mucorales > Lichtheimiaceae > Rhizomucor > Rhizomucor miehei. Next base: position 28,513 of record KK100202.1, on the reverse strand, counting down.
CAACGCATTGGTTGCAGTCAGTCCCAACGTGCGGAAAGCATCATACTCTGTCCATATGGCTTTCAGTCTTTCATCATGCTTTGCATCTTGTTCATTCACACATGGCTCCTGTGATACGATGAAAAAAACAAAGAGGATAGTTAGAGTAGAATGGACTTGGCTGTACACCGTCAATCATACCGTATCAAAATCTTCGTTAGTATTGTAGAGCATGTACAAGTGCTGCAACGATGCTTTATCTTTGATTTTTGCTAAGAACATCTCAAAGCTTAGATATAAAATCAATATCGCTTATCATTCTTTGGTCTTTTAGCCTCCAGCATCAACCATACCTTCGCAAGAGACGGCTGTCGTCGTTGCTTAACTCTTGAGCAGTTTCGACTTTGGACTCAACCAGCTCGCCCAATTTTCCAAAGGAACTATTGGTGTATTCATACTGCTGCTCACTGTACTCGTACTCTCCATCTAGAGTTTCGCTCGATTCGTTTCTTTCAAAGTTTATGGAGACGTCGTCGTCGTTTAAAGAGACTGTCTCTGGATCTTTGGGAGAAGTTGGACGCTTGGCGTATGTCTCTATCTCTCTCTGAAAGTCTTCATTGTCTCTATCTACAAACTCCTAAGTAATATTAAAACTTTAAGACTCTGCTTCTGTGTATCAGGAGTCGGTTATTTGCAGTGTTACCTTTAGAGTCTCGGGTATAGCGCTCTGTAATTGCTGTCTAGAGAATATTGGGATATCTCGATCCGTGTATATCAAGGCAAATGGAGGAGTATCATCGCGCAACATTTCGTCATCGGCCACTCGTTCCACGCAAGCGTCGCAAAATTTGAACCATCCTCCAGACTCGTTTGGAATGTCTTCAAGGAGATTTCGCTCTGCAGGCTCTACCAATATATAAGCCCAGTAGTGGCCCGTTCCGCTCATGCCATCGTGATGAAGGGTGGCGCGCAGATCGTACGGCTTCTCTTTAAATTCTGGGATATCAAATGCATGCTGAATCTCTTTCAAATATCTATCTTCGTCTCTTTGGAGCTCTATTCATATGATCCGAAATCTTCAGAGATCACAATCCTCTAGGAACGTTTCCAGATAGTCATTACCTTCATATCGACGGCTAATGGCCCGTTTTATACCGGATAAAACTGAGCGAAGCGAGTGTGTGATATCAGCATTGCCATTACTTTGAGTGAATTTCGGACTAGATCCTTCAAAATATGCCACTGTATGTTCCAAAATGTCACGCTTATCGATGCCGTTTTCAGCCTAAAAATATAATTAGAATATCCAGTTCTTTTGCCTTTTTTTGCAAGACGGCTTACATTGCTACAACCCAATTTTGCTCGTTCATTTCTTAACTCTCGAATTTGTCTTTTCAAGTCATCCACCTTCTGATAGCATTCAAGTGCCTTGTCTCCATTCTTTTGTAGATATCGACCGAGATGTACTGTCCGTTCGATCAAATATCTGTTGTCGTCGTGATTACCATAAGAGCCATCATCGCTTTCAGCTCTGTTTTCAAGCGTGACCATCAAGATCGGAGGCACCTTTTCAAAGGTCGTCAAGCGTACGCCAGGCTCTTCATCGGAAGCGTCGCAAGCGACGCTGTTCTGATCGCTATCCACCGAGAAGTCTATTCCATCCGACCCAGCATATACCATTGGACCTAGGCAGTCATGAAAGCTTCGCATATATCGGCTTGTTCCTAAGGTGTAAGTTGAAAGGTTAAGGAGGATGATTTCTAAATTGAATAGCATCAAGTCTCCATTTTTGGAAAAAGGATATCAAGTAAGAAATCTCCTCGACTTTAACATCTCTGCCGTCTTGCACCAGAGCTCTTAATAGAAAAAAGCTATATATTCTTTTTGTTAGCTGTCTGCCTCTATTCAATTCATATGAAAGTAACGAGACATACTCTTCAAAGACGGAATGATTTGATAGCTTTGTAGGATCGGCATATTTCTCGGCGTCTGCCAAACCATTGATCAACTTGTCCAAAAAGGCTGCAATAATCGCCTGTTAATTCTTTCTCTTCTAAATAGCAGCTAGAATTCTCTCCCAAGTACCATCAACCGTCATATCTTGCAAGTTCCATTGGCTGCCCGACTCGTTTGATTTCAACATTTGTGTAAGTTGCGTCACATTTCCATAGCGCCTTTTTGAAAGTGACAGGAAAGCGAAAAGCTTTTGTAACTCGAGCGCAACTATGTTCATAAGGTCCATGTTTATACGTTGTCTAAAGCGAACAATCTCGTAAAAAACGTACCTCTTGCTCCTGTAGGCACAATTTCCAGCTCCATAGCATCGGGCTGTATATGTCTTTGATTCCAAATATCGTCCGTAGATTCTTCCAAAAGATCAACGTCAATGCTTATATTATCGCTTCGCTTTGACATGTACGGAGGGATCTGTTCGCCGTTTCCTTTCCAATAATTCAGTGGAGATCCCCAGGAGTCTGGTGATGGTCTATATGATAAAATGGCATGCTGAAAGGCAGGAATGTGATATAGTATTTGCAGAATTATTGGAGCATATGGAAAGGTATAAGATGGTGGCCGCAGGCCTAAAGGTCTTTAAAACTGTAAAAAGATCTGACCGCTCGGGTACACTATACGTGTTTCCAAATACGTACATGTTGTCCTGCGCCGCCCGCTCTGCAGGATCCTCAGGATCTATCCACCAAGTAACGGATGGTTCTTCGTAAGACGTTGATTTTGGTATCACAGGTGTATCCCATCCTCGATTTTGGTTCTTTTCGAGCAAAGATGATGAACACCATGAAGCTGGAACTTTTACATAGTATCCTCTTGCTTACGTTTTGACTGAATGGTACAACGCTCCACTGTGAAGGATCGTATTTCATGGCATCGTTCAAATCTGCTGTACTGTGGTTGTAGACGTTTCGAGAGGAGCTACCACGTTCTTGAACAGTTATCAGCCCAATGTACAGTAGAAGAAAGATACTTTCGCCTACATACCTGGGTCATTCGATGATACGTAACTGTCTCGAGCTGACTCGGCTGAAGCGTTATCATTTTTGATATCTGACTTTTGCAAGCTGGATTCTTCCCAGTCGTGATCCACTCGTTGCTCATTTGTAAGTTGCTGTTCCCTTGGATTGGTTGCATGCTGCCCCTGCTAAAGTGTACTTTCCATTATGCATGTCTTTTCTAATCCCGCCTTTTGGGTGCAATATACCTCTTGTTCACTGTCACTTTCGCTGTCTAGAGCGTTTCCAGAAAAAATGTAGTCTGCAGCTCGAGAAACGTCATAGTTGTAACGCTAGCAAGGACAGGAAATGTTCGTTTAAGACTCTGTTGATATTCAAACCATATTCTAAACATACCGAAAGAGCATTCACGGCTTTGCTCCTGCTGATTCCCTATGGCGTTGGGATGAGTTAACTTCTCAATGTAGATCCTAAAACAAACTCCCGGACTTATGCAAGCTCAGCAGTAACTGTGTCCTCTTTTTCCACTCGCCCACATACAGACGCACACTCATAAAGCACATAGACTTCCCCCTCCCCCACGACTTTGCGCTTCACACGGAATACAGGCAGACTCCGGGATTCAAAACTAATCTATTTTCTACATACCAAGTCTTGAATTCTTGCGATCGCTTCTTCAATCTCGTCTTGATCAAGCATTGGGTTCAAGAAAGGAAAGCCTACGCGGTTGGATCGAATTGTCGGACTTGTCGTTTTTCTGCTGATGGTCAAAGCATCGTTTGAACGTCGGTTGCTTTTCTGAATATCTGTGCCAAGCGAGGTTGAAAATCATTAATTAATAGATAGCACATCGTATACTGGTGATATCTCGTAATTCTGCTCAGCGACTTTTCCTGAATTACTGTATCATGCAAGCTGTTGATCGAACCCCGATGCTTTTCAGGCTTTTCAGTTTTCGTTAGTCAAGTTCTTTTTTTTTCCTTTTTTTCCTTTTGAAATCGTGTGCTCGTCAAAAAGTCTTATTCTTCGCTTTTCTTCCTTTCAATTGGCTTTCTTTTTTTTCTAGTATAATGAAAGGACGTCTATCGCATCGTCACTCGTTTCCACCTCTTACAGACGAGCCAACTCTCACCTCGTCGACCTCCGCCTTCCGTCCAACTACTCCACACAAGCATGTAACAGTAACTTCATCTTTATTTCCAGAGATAGAACAGCTTAATCCCAGTGTCTCCAGCATTGCGTCGGTGGGCCCTGAGCAGCTCGTCGATGAAGAAACCATCCCACAAAAGACCTTTCAGGAACTCGCGATAGAATACATTGAACCCTTTATCAGTCCATTGACGGAATCAAATCTCAAGTACCACACTGGATCTGTAAGTCTGTTTGTTTCCAGGACACGGAGCAGAGGAGAGGGGTGCGATAGTTTAAAGGAACAAGGTTTATTTATGCAGCACCGTCGTAGTACCCGCCGGCTAAGGAAACTCGTCAACAATTTGTGCAATCTTACATACGTTCACAAGCTTCAGTTCAGGAGCTTGAGACAGAAATGCAACGGCAACGCAAAGCCGAGGTACGATCGTTGATTCCGCTCGACACCCGTTCCATTAACGACGAGGTGATCCAGGACGAAAATGAAACACCCCTAACTGTTGCACAGAATGGATACGAATCAATGGTACCAAACAGTCCGCAGCTAGTGAAGAAACGAAGACCGAAAAAAATGGTATAAATTCTTTACTCGACTCATTGGACACGGCAGCAAAAAGTCAGAGGCGGTAAATAAGCCAATGACATCTCCAGCTGCAAATGCAAATGCAGGTGCAGACGCAGACTCTTCAAGGCGCGCACGGCATGTATCCTGGGCGCCCGGAATGATATACGAACAATACAAGCAGAGCAAAAATGAAATGATTGAGCGTGGAGTGTTTGGACTAAGCAACAGAAATATTGCAAAGGCCTTAGGAGGAGACAAAGCGGTATCCATGATATTTTTGCCACCTGAGGCACACGAACAAGAGCAGCAGCGTCAGCATCAGCAGCAACAACCACAAAGGCAGCAGTCATTGACGCAATCCCATCGTAGCAACAGTCGCAAAAGAGATTCTGGTATATCACTATTTGCAGCTTTCAGTTCCTCCAGCAGGCAATCCAGGAAACGGTTCTCGACGCTTTCAGTTTCCAATCGACGAAGTATAAACATCGGATTCGCGCCTCAATTGGGCGCCTTGGAAGAGGAAGATAGCAGCAACCCTATACAACGCGATCATCAAGAATTTATGGCATTTAGATATCCACGAATGGTACGCAGGCAGGTACTGCGCGACGCCGCTATCCGATTATTGTCCTCTGATTTCTCTATGTGGTCTGATATGGATACTGGCAATTACAATCCAAGCGAGGCTGTAACGCTCCAATCTGGTCTTCATGACAATCATTGGAAACCCAACGGTTTCTCCAAGCGATTTTCAGATCCTGGACTAGGAGTTAGGAGTAGCGTAAACACTTGTTCATATACCGTACGATAACATTGTACTATGGATCCTGTATACATCAACTCATACTTTACAATGGAGAGAAAAAGACACGATACTCGCTTATATAGCTTTCTTATTTATATTTGTCGATGGGAATATTTATTATCTAGAGATAACAAGCGATCTTGATTAAATCAAAGCATTTTTGAGCTTAAGGTTTGGAGTAGCATTAACATACAGAAGCTCCACTTTTGATAACTGCGAAATTTTTGATGAGAAGAGTGGGGATAAGAGGAAACTCGGCGCGGAAAGGGACACATCCGGAAAAGCTGGCAATCATTTATTGAACATGACATTTAGTCATTGTCATATTTATAGCATCATCACCTAAAGATTTTGCCATGGTTGTGGGTTGTACTCGGGAGAGTTGTGTCCACATTTGAGCGGAGTGAACCCCACTTCATACCGGAGCAAAAGACATTGGACGGTGGGAACGTCTACGGCAACGGAACCTCGTATAGCAAGTAGTTGCTATACATATACTTCTGTAGATACGTTACTGCGGCGATAGAGTTTGACCTAAACCTCCAGATGACGACAACTGTCACTGTACTCGCTGCATTCGTTCACCACTCCGTACAAGGCAGCCCACCGTGGCTACTATGAAAGAATACTGAAATCCCGCACGCCTTGACACGGGTTGTACCCTGCAAACAAAGCAATCATTCTTCGCCGCTTAACTTTGCCACGAAAGTCAATTGAAAACCATCAATACAATAGAATTAAGAGACGGTATTTTTACGCAAAAGCAACACGTTTACCAAGAAAACAAGGACGACGACGAGGAGAAAAGTGCTCCTCAGGAGCCCATCGCAGAGTGGCCTATTTCAGCCGATCTCCTTGGAGTAAGCCATCATTGAAGCTGGGCTCTCTGACGAATTCAAACTGGCGACCTTCAGGTTGCAAGTCTGACGGTCTACCAACTAAGCTAAGAGTAGCTCTTTGTATTCATACAGGAAAACGACGTGTACATATACCCTCATTTCAGCTTCGGCATAACCATATTACCGCTGCTATCAGCCACCGCCACCGCCACTCATTTTCCCTCCCTTCTTATTAGGATCGTCAAATTCTCATTAAAGACGTCAAGTTAACTAGAATTACTTGATCGAAGCTTTTGAATTGTCAGGAGTCTGTGCTCAGATCACCATCCCCATTACTGCATAGAAGCATCTGCTATACCGCGGAACATGAACACACTTCCGCCGCTCCATTAAGCTTTCCTCCGAAATTCTGAGAAGCCTTTCTTTTTTCGCATACCTTAGTTAGACCTGTCAAAAAATTGCAATCCATGCTATGGTTTCATAACTACACGCAAAAATCGTTTCCTTCCCTTCCCACGTAAAGCTAAAACACGAACTTCCTTGAAACAAAAAGAACAAAACATCACAACGCACTTTTTGAGAGGAGACGTCAAGAAATCTCCAGGTATGTATGTCTTGAAAAGAAACTCTAGCATCAGTCTTAAAATCAAGAAGCTTTGCAAAAGATGGCATGTGTCAAAGATTGGTGGATATGCAGCGTTGTCTTCTACAGATTCGAACAGCGCGTCTTCAAGGGGTTCCAGCGAATACATGCTGAATGAAGACCTGCCATGTGGCTGCCGCGTGAATACTGAATAATATCTATCAGAAGGTGATAAAATCTCCTAGTCTTTGTTCGGAAGATCTACACGAAAGAACTTTTTGAAAACGATATGGCAAAGTATCTCCATTGCGTTATGTACGACGCTTGCAGTTTTCAAGACTAGGGACACTGAATGATTGCACAAGCCAGTTTCATAATAGTAGTGAATTTTGCTTTCTAGCTCTTTTTGTGTTGTGTTGACCTTTTTGCGTGTGGATGTATTGGAATAATTTACATAAGTTGCTTGTCCATGACTACTGCAGCTACAGATCCCAAAATCTGACGAATGTATTCACGTTCAACGTCGTGACCTGGAAGCTTATGTGTAAGTATTCACATCAGCTAAATGTCTTTTGTCTACTTACTGTCTTCTACTTCGCCCCATCGATCGATTTGGGAGTTCATTTCTACATGTGCGGCTTGCGCAGCTTGTTCTACAGTCAATGCGCCCTTGACCAATGCCAATCCAATCAGGAAACTTTTTGAACTCATGACAGCCTTTTCAAACGCTGCTAGTTGCATAGGATCCATTTCCTGTACGACTGATCGAAGCTTCTCTCTGGTTTCCTTGGGCTGACCCACAGCAAAGATACCGGTGGTTGTATTAATCTGAACATTGTATGTCTTGCTCGCCCATTCTATAATAGGCTTCCAGTGTGCGTCCTGAAGCTTCGTCAAAGTTTCCGGATAATCTTCATGGTAGCATGTAGCATCGGTATCAAAGTATGTCATGAGTTTGTCAATCACTTGTTCGCGTACACTGGGATCTTCAGCTGTCTTTGGGTCCAAAGCATCATACGCTCTTGCAATAATTGAAGTCTTGTTGAGGAAATTCTTTAGCAATGTCTGTTTTCCTAGCCTTCGTAAGCGCAGTGTGCAACTTACCAAGGGCAAAGAATGAGCTTTCAAGGTTTCCGTCTGCTGCTCCCACTCTGCCGCTGTCAAGTATGCCAGGGGTCGCTGTGTTGCAGGGAACCGAATAATGTGCCGGCCACCTGGTGTTCTCAAGTTGCGCTTGTCGAGCATAACAGTGCAGCCGTCTAGCACGACGCTTGTCAATGACAAAAGAAATGGAAAGTACAAAAACACACCATGATAAAAATTTACCTTGGTCTTCTTTAACCCATGCCTGTTTCCAGAATCGTCGCATTGTCCTTTCGGCACCTAAGATCTATCATTAGTGGCTAGGAAATAGAGGCAGCCATGCAAATAACATACGTCTGGCAGCAGCTTCGGCCTTGGCGTCGTCAAGTGCTTCATTACGAATGGCAGCTGAAGTGTTGAAGGCACGGGCAGTGCGTGGAAATAAAAATCGGGTTACTGATCTCGCTGCCATTTGGTTTGGTTGTTGACAGGGACAAGCTGAGCGATTTTCGGATGGAAGACCTGTGCCACACTCAGACTGAAGCTTTCAAATAAGGTACGTTATCCATAAATACTATGCTCTCTAAGGAAGATGGCACGGCCTTCAAGGGACTCTCAAGGAATCAATATATTACTGACTAACGGGATTGAAAGGATGCCTTAGAATTATCAAAAAATGTAATTTAAATTCGGCACTCTGTAAAATCTTCTCGGGCCATATTTGGCAACTGAAGAGTATCCTGGTTACCCGATTATGTTCAGTTATTCGTTGTTAGGTAAGTACCTGATGCTGTGCGTTTGACTAAATAACCTCTCGATATTCTCTGTAAATAAAGCCTCCACGTGAGCGGTGAGGTTGCTTTGAGGCGACGGTGCCAGACGGCCGGTTTCTCCTTGAAGAGTCTGATTCTGATGAGTCATTCATAGGGGATGCTCTTATCTGTCGATATCTCTGGTATCTCCATCAGCCGGACTCAAGTTATTTTTGGTGGCTAGTTCTTTCTCAGGAGTTTAGAGTTAACTATATATACACGGCTTCTTCTACTGGTGATTGATATCTCGTTTCGGCATAGTCAACATTTTTAACAGCCAGTCCATTTCTGCATCCTTGCTGCTTTTGAGCAACATAACCCTCAACCTTGTAAATGTATGTATATGTATCGACACTTCTTTTTGTTAATCAGCCTAGCGACAATATATTACGAAACCATCAAGTTATGGTTTTCGATGTTTGAAAGTCGTCAGCACAGGTCGAATGAATAGATAGAAAACCGTATAAAATTAAGATTCGCATCTGTTCATAGTCTCTTCATTTTGGATTTCTCAGTTCAACTGACGCCATCTGGTCCCCGGAATTTTTCTTGTCGATCAGTTTTAACTTTTGCTCTTTATGGCGCTGCGCAGAGGAGTCTCGACGGCATGTATGCTTTAAAAGTTTTAAAAGGACCATCTTATAAAAACTTATCAATTGGCGCTAAAATACAAATGGTGATTTCTCCTTAAAACATTAGGGCTACTATCAATATTTTCTAGGTAGCTGATGATAAGCCCGCTCAACACTTCTTTTTATTTGCACTCTGCCCAAGTAAAGCATGCATTCTACTATAGACTGAGTATACGACGGGCTGCGCAGCCTTTCTTACTTTTACGCAAGAAGCTGATGAAAACTTTGTCAATAAAAAGCGTATCTAGTGTAGAAATTAAGAAGGAAGAAAAGGAAAAAGAACGCTATCGGGTCTCCTTTAAACAAGAACTGTCCGGATGAATTAAACGACAGCACCCGCGTCGTAACACAAACTGTTGCTAGACTGGCATGCCTCAACTCCTCAACAGGAATGACAATATGATAAACTTAGGGTATGAGTTCAACATTCTCATTAATAAGCTCAATTATCACCCGACAATACTGGGTTTACTATAAACACCGCGATATTGCAGTGCTTGGATTGTAGTACGATCCAAGATTCGGCTAAATATTTTCTTCTGATAGCAATACTGTAATCTCCGCAGCTGTTTCAGTAAACATAGTAAAACGAAATCTATGACAACATATGTAGAACGGTATGAGGGCGGGAAGAATCAGGCTCCCTTACCGCTCTCTACTAGAGGAAACTCAAGATTTCTTCCACTTTCCTTTTCTAGGCCATTTAGGTATAGCACTGTTCGTTCATGAACTGTTTCAGGGAATTCGGAGGATAGCTGAGTCCAAGTAATATCACATAAGCAAGGCGGGCGGAAAGCCAGGAATCGAGGTTCCTCTTGTTGGACCCCGATTAACCGAACTGAGTTATACCCCACTTGTGCGTTTTAGACCTGGGGAACCTTGGTCTGACGCAACACAGGCGCCCCATTGTCTACGATAGACTGCTTAAGACCAAGTTCTACATCTTTGCAAGTTCGTACTCTTATATATACCCATGTACGACCCTTTTGCAGTAAAATGAACCCACGGACCCTTGCCTTCCCGGCCAATAGACATCTTGTACTCGTTTGTTTACTATGCGGGAGTATCTGTACGACCCTTCTACGTCAGATCTGCCTGTCAATGCCAAAACCCATAGAAACTTTGCCATAAACCTGTACTGTTTCTACTGGAAACTTGCATCTGTGAGCTTTTTAAGATGCTCTACCGAGACAGACTACATAGTAACCAAGATATTGTTCTCCAAAGAAATTTTGGTACCCAAACAACCGAATCTTGGAGTAAGGTCTCCCCGCATCTGATTGGTAGTGGGAGAAGGCGGGGAAGCTGTGGAGATCATTCTGTTTCTGATCGGGAAAGGAGGAGAAATTTCTGTCATTGGATCCCGAGGAATCCTTTCCACTGGTTTCTCAATAGAAAATATATATATATATATATATAAAGGCCCTAGTTTTCGAGAAGGATACTGTCCATTTCATCTTTCTTTATCCTATCATTATGACTGACAACAAAAGTTTTGTAAAGGATCACACAAGTGATTCCCCGGGTCTCATGGTGACCCATCGAGAACACGCCACTTCAAGCGGTCTCAAAGGCTTTATCGAGAATCCCTATGTCTTTGGAGTTGCGCTGTTTGCTTCAATCGGTGGTATTACCTTTGGCTGTAAGTAACTATAGCAAAGCAGCATTGAGCATATGATGAATTCATTTGCTTATTCCTTGTTCTTTTAGATGATCAAGGTGTCATTTCCGGTGTACAAGAAATGGAAACCTTCAAGGCTAGGTTTCCAATGAGCGCGACCGAGAACGGCTTCGTGGTTGCTATTCTTGAACTTGGTGCTTGGGCTGGTGCTTGGCTCTCTGCATACCCTGCTGATCGATTTAGTCGCAAGTACACTATCGTGATTGCCTGTATTGTTTTCCTTCTCGGTAGCGCTATTCAAGGCGGTGCTCAGAACGTTAGTTATCTGATGGGTGGCCGATTCGTCACTGGTATGGCTGTCGGTTCCCTTAGTATGATTGTGTAAGATTCGGTCCTTGCGACAAAATGATGTACCTTTGCGGCAAAAAGATATATTACTAACCCTCATGTTCTTTTCTCTTTCTCTTTGTATAGGCCCATGTATCAATCCGAAATTGCACCTCCCGCTGTCCGTGGCTCTTTGATATCTCTCCAACAGCTTGCCATCACCGTTGGTATCCTTGTCGCTTTCTGGATCAACTTTGGTACTGCTTATATTCCAAGTGAAGCACAGTGGCGTATTCCTCTCTGCCTCCAACTCGCTCTGGGTCTTATCCTTGGTATTGGCATCCTCTTCTTCCCATTCTCGCCTCGTTGGCTTATGGCTGCAGGCCGCGAAGAAGAATGTCTCAAGGTTCTGTCCAAGCTTCGCCGTCGTCCTGTGGATGACCCCATCGTGCAAGAAGAGTGGCGACAAATTAAGATCTCTGTTGAATTCGAAAAGGAAGTTGAGCGCCAGCAATACCCCGAATACATTAACCAAGGATCCAAAGGTCGCTTCATGATCGGTCTTATGGGATATCGTGAGCTCTTCCAGCCCTACATGTTCCGTCGTGTCGCTATTGGCTCTATCCTCATGTTTTTCCAACAGTTCTGCGGTACAAACTCTTTGATATACTATGCTCCCAGAATTTTCCAGTCCCTTGGTCTCAGCGGAAACACCATCTCTCTCTTGGCTACTGGCGTTATTGGTATCATCAACACCGTTTGTACCATCCCAACAGTCCTGTACTTGGATCTGATGGGTCGTAAGCCTACTCTCATGGTTGCTTCTGTCTTCATGTGCCTCTCCATGGTTATCATCGCTGCCATCTCTGCCATTTTCCAAGACAGCTGGGAAGAAAACGTTGGCAAGGGCTGGGCCTGTGTTGCCTTGACATACTTCTTCATCGCCAACTTCGCCTACGCTTGGGGTCCCATTGGCTGGGTTGTTCCTGCAGAAATCTTCCCTCTGCGCTGGCGCGCCAAGGCTATGTCTATCACCACTTCTTCCAACTGGATGAACAACTTTATCATTGCCCAGATCACTCCTCCTATGCTTGAAAACATCACCTACGGCACTTATATCTTCTTTGCATGCTTCTGTTTCCTGTCCTTCTTCTTCGTCTGGTTCTTTGTTCCGGAAACCAAGGGTCGGTCCCTCGAAGAAATGGATGTCGTCTTTGGCGGTTCCACTGCACAGAAGGATGCTGAAATCATGCGACAAGTTGAACAAAAGTATGGTGGTGCATACGTACCTACTGGTACCAAGACTGAAGTTGCATAAACAAACTCCTTTATGTTCTCTTTTATCCTCCCTTCACCTATTTGCCCGTTTGTCCGCTTTATACATAGTTCGTTTCCCTTTCTTCTTCCTTCTTATCCGCTCATCTGTACTATTTTAGTGACAACATTTTAAATTTGTAATATAAAATTTTACTATGAAAGGTATCGACATTTGTTTAAACGATTAGGAACATACATAGGAGATACGAGAGTTGCACCAGGAGAAAAGGAGGATGGAGTGAAGAAAGGATTATCAGCTAAATCAATGATACTTTAGTTCTCACCAAACCACCTCGGAAGTTTTTCAGTGGCACTGGCGTCTGTTGGAGTCTCCTAAACGCTTCCAGGACATGCTCAGGTTCCAAAGGTGTCTCTTCAGAACTTTGAAGAGAAAACAATCCGCCTTCCGTATCGTTCGTTGTAGTCTGATCTCGTCCATTCTTGTCATTGTTGCCTTTTTCATCCGAATCATCTCTCTTCCTCTTTGAGCCGACCGTTACCGAGTCGTCCTTGCTGCTGCCACGCTTGTTATCTTTCACATCACGCTTAATCTGCAGCGCTGTCGTCGTTAGCTTTGATACCATTTCGTATGTCAAGAATCCGAATATATCCAGAATATCATCGTTGGGTTTTACATCAATAAAGGCGTTCATGTTGGCCCATTCGCGGAATCGTTTGCCTTTCCGGTAAGTGAATGATGCCTGTCGACATTCCGAGTAATGCACGTATTCTTCTCGAGTCATGGCCCGAGTAACCAAGTCTGCATCTCGTAATCGCTGTATCGACTCATTGTATGCCTCCGACTCGTCTTCGTCCTCCTCATCATCTTCACCTGTCGATGATTTAATAATTGCGTCTGCAAATTGATTTACTAATTCCCATGGCAGCTTTATGATATTCCTGTTGGGTTTGCCTATAGTTTTGTGTGTTAATGTGGAAACAAAAGCATTCCAAATTATATCTTTTCGTACCTGGACTCGTTTCCTCTACAACATCTTCGACTTGCTCTCCTGAAGATTCCTTTGCGTTCTTTCGTACATCCTTCCAGCTTAGAAATGATCGCAAACGGTTGACTTTGGCTCTGTCGTGGCGTATGAGAAAAATCAGGTCTTCAGCGCTTAAAAAGCGTGAACTTCTTCGTGCCGCCTGAGCAGCTGCTTGAATGATCTACAACTAGATTTAGCAAAACAATCGTCTTTGGAGAAGAAGACTGAAACTTGCAATTTCAATCACTTGGGAGCGGACGATATCTTCTACAAGCAACGTCGTCTCTTGTAATGGATCGGCAACTTCTCCAAAGACAAACATCATTTGCTGAATCTCACTTTGGAACCGATACTTTGACTACATGTAAGCAGCGTTAAGTTTACACTTTTGCTTGAATATAAAGTATAGTACCTTCTTTGCGTCCAGCGCCATTGTCCAAACTTTTTGAATGTCAAAAGAGCACCTCTACTTTGTCGGACTTGTTTGTGATCTTCAATGCATCGAAGAGGGACTTGGAGCTCAAGCCGACACGACTCCACAAAAATGGAGGATGGCATTAGGCACTACGTATTCGGTAAGCCTATAAACGCATTTACCTTTGTGTAATGCAGATATTAATTGCATCGTTGCGTATCCACGTTACAGAGCGCAGGAAAATCAGGGCACTTACTTTCTCGATTATGCTTCCAAGCATACGTGTACTTGTGGCAAATACCTTTGACCTTTTTAAGAGTATTGTATTCCAAGCAATCATTTGTAGTAGTATGTAAAAAAGTATAGAGGTCTGGAGTTTCTGAATGATCTTTCATTTCTGGACTTCTGCAAGAACCAAAATTTGAGGTGGAGCCGAAAAGAGAGAAACGTCTCGTTCTTGTGAATAAGACGATGGTCGGCACTTATGCCTACGGCAACGATGACGAATATAACGAGAGCGACAATGTTGACGAAAGAATCGAGCAGCTACGACGTGCCATCCGAGAGCAGCAATTCGTACTTTCAGTGTTAGAGGATCAGCAAGCAGAAGACGAAGAGCGGATTCAAGACCTGAAGGATCGCATAAGGAACGTTTCTCGTCAGTTGAAGTCGCACAACTCTGGACAGGACGAGCGTCTTTGGGCACGCTACGAGCTCAACGTTAGACGGTTGCAGGACCTTGCAGACGAAGGCAGGGCTTTAAAGAAGGAGCTCGATTATCTGATGGATGTCAGCGTCCGAGATCTCGAGAAGGAACTGTTGGAAGAAACGAAGCGCCTAAATGATATAAACATGAACTGGGCAAAGAATCAGAATATATCAACTGGACAAGTCACCTTGGATGATCCGGGATACACTGAAGCCGATCGAATTCGAGCCAGAGCACAGGCCCTCGTGGCATCTCGGATAAATGCCAACCGAGATCTCAGGAATTTCGTACAGACCGAAGAGGAACGCGCACGGCAGCGAAGCGAGAGTGTTGAAACACTCATATCTGAACTTCGTAATTTACACGCAAATGCACGAGATATCATTCGTTTCAGTATACCCGAGGCAGACGGTTACTTGGATACCAGCACCGACCACATGCGACAGCGACAGATGTTTGAAAAGGGACTTTATGTCAGTGAAGAACTCGCAAGATTTATGGATTCACTGGATCGAGATACACGCATTGTTGCACCTGAGCCCGTGCGTTACCCAACCCTCTTAACACCAGAGTACGAATATAGTCCGTCTGTCCCACCATCACCACCACTTGTTCCGACCACTCAGCGACCCAAATCACCCCGCTCAGCCGTGGATATTAAAGCTGAAGCACAGAGACGTATAGAACAACGTAGACAGCTGTTCATGAAATCACAACCTCCGTATCAGCAGCCTCTGCAACAACCAGCCTCGTCTCGACCAAGCTCGGTAAAGTCAGATAGCCATGAAGAAAAAGCAGCACAGGAACGTATGCGGCGAGCGGAAGCAGAAGCAAGAGAACGTCTTCAAGCAATGCATGACCAGCGTCTCAAGGCACGGCAGGAAGCAGAAGAAAAACGTAGACGGGCAGCGGAAGAGAAGCAGAAAGAACTAGAAAGGATCCGATTACAAAAGGAGCAGGAGAAGCGTGAAGCTGAGGAAGCCCGATTGAAACAGGAGGAAGAAAGAAGACGGAAAGAAAGGGAGGAACAAGAACGGCGGGAGCGAGAATTGGCCCTGAAGCAGAAACAGGAAGAAGAACTTCGACAACAGCGTATCAGGATGGCTGCCGAGCAAGCAGCGAGAGAGAAACGACTGCGACAAGAGGAGATAGAGAAACTAGAGCAAGAGCGACAAGCAGCAGCTCTGGAAGCCGAGAAACGAAGACGTGCTTGGCTCGAGGCGGAAGAAGAGAAGAAACGTCAACGAGAGCAAGAGGCTGCTCGCATTCGAGCTGAAGAAGAACAAAGAAGGCTTAGAGAGCAGGAACAAAAAGAAGAAGAAGGAAGAAGAAGGATGTTACAAGAGGAAGAAGAGCAGCAACAAAATCAATCACAGGTTAAAGAAACAGCGGGTACGAGCGGATATGGTGTCGATATCGAGGACGAAGTTGACTTTTCAACGAGTAAGTAAAGCTATTCCCCGTCAGCGAAACGGCGTTAATCATCTTGTTCCATGTATAGTCTATCGCGTGAAAACATTGTATGAATATCATGGTGTCCGTGATGATGATCTGACGTTTGGGGAAGATGAGATTATCAAGGCGCATCCTCACAAGGACAGCGAGAGTGATTGGTGGTACGGCACATCATTGACAACAAACCAAGTCGGATTCTTTCCCCGGACCTATGTTGAAATTATCGAGGAGGGTAAGTGACACTTGGCCTTTTCTTTCTTTTGTAATAACTATGTCTTATGTAACGTCTTTGAAAGCTTTCCGAGTGCGAGCTCTCTACGATTTCAATAAAACACGAGAAGACGACCTAGCGTTTGTGGAAAACGATATCATTGTAATCCAGCCGTTCCAAGATGAGGAAAGCGACTGGTGGTACGGCACAAGCGAAGAGAGCAACGAGTCCGGTTATTTTCCAAAGACATATGTCGAACGCATCGATGATACGCCAGCCCCTGCGCCCTCTTCTTCCTCTCCTCCTCCAAATTGTATTCAACACAGCGAAAATTACCTCAGCGTCGAACCACCTAGGGGCATGTCCGCACCCAATACACCGGTCATGAAAAAGGAAGAGTTGACTGTCAATAAAACAGAGACGACCAGGAGACGAAGGGCAGCAAGCAATGTTGGTATGGCTGGCGATATGCCTGTGGGCCGAGCCAGAACTATTTCGCTGTCAGAATCTTCAAGACCTGTCAGTCCGTCGCTGGTCACTTGGGCAAGTACGATGGATGAGAACGAGTTAGCAGCCATTCCCGCAGAAGAAAGAAAACGCCAGGAAGCTATCTATGAACTGATAACAACGGAAAAGACGTATATTAGAGATCTACAGCTGATTGTCAATGTAAGATGCAACCAGGCTAAACTATTGCAGCATTGTTAATTTGATATCACAAGGTATTTTATGCCGACTCGAGCAAGTATCTGACCCGAGACGAGCAGGACATTGTCTTTTCCAACATTGATGATTTGTTGCTTTGCAACACGGCACTGCTAAGTGATCTTGAAAATCGACAACGTGATGGTGCTGGAGTTGTTGGCAGCATTGGTGATATCTTTTTGAAACATGTAAGCGAACAGGAAAAAGAGTGGAAATACTATCAAAAGATTAATGTGCATGAAATAGACGGAAAGTTTAAAGTGCTACTCTACATACTGTCGGAATCAATCATTTGCGAGCAGGTTCTTGCAAGACAAGCGCGATACAGATCAATGGTTCAACGTGTTTTTAAAGGTCAGTACTCGTCAAAGACATCTAGGTAGATTTATAAAAAGCTGATGGCCGATAAAAATAGACGGCACAAGCACGGCCAGAATGCCGGGCACTCGATTTATCCCACTTTTTATTGGAACCGATGCAGCGCATCACCAGATACCCCTTGTTACTGCGAAAGGTAAGTATCGAGCGACTGAAAGGAGAATGATATGTATCTAAACTAGATACCATTCAGATCCTTGATGCAACTCCAAAAAGACATCCTGATTACGGTGTGTTACGTTCGGCCCTGCTTAAGGCTGAGAAAGTGCTGCAAGATGTCAATGATGAAACACGACGATATGAAAACTCGCAAAAGATCAAAAAACTAAGTCGAATCTTGGATGTGGAAGGTCACGGTGTAAGTCGATGCAAAGTATCATGACTGTCATATTTTATACCTGTTGACACTTTTTTGACAATAGCGACTGGATGCATACGGACGAGAGTTTGTGATGGATGGTGTACTGTACAAGGCTAAGAGTGGGCGCAAGCTGCATGGTTATTTATTCAACGATGTGCTTATTCTGGCAGAGCCGCTAAAGGGACTCAGTGCAGAAGGATATTTATATCGCTTGTATCGTGAGGTAAATCGTTGTCGAAAGTATGCGTAGTCTAGTAATTGGCCTTGACTTATCTGTTCTATCAAGCCAATGAATATTGATCGTGTAACGATCCGGCAGCAAGCCAATGTATCTCTCTTTTCCAGCAGCGGCAACCATTCAGGTACAGATCAGGATTTTACATTTTCATATAGAAAAGTGTCTGTGAGGCTAAGTAGAATGTTTCACTATAGATGATCTGGCGTTCCAAATCGTATATGGAAACCAGGTGATAGCTGTCAAGGCGCCATCAGCGAGTCAAAAGAAACAGTGGATAAGTCAAATGCAGCACTACAGTGCCTTGCAACGGCAGCTCTCGCCGACACGCAACTCATTTTACTAGCCCTGCACTCGATTCCCCATTTTCCCTGTCACCTCACTTTGGGGGAGATATTGAGCTGAGCCTAAGTCTGAGACTCAAAAGCTCGGCCATTGACAAGATGCCAAACTTTGTTTTTATTTGCCTCAATGTTGTGACCCATTTACCCAAAGATGCCATCCTTTTTTATCCAAATCTATTTCTACAAAGCAAATGGTATTCGTTACAGCTGTGTCAGCAATGAACGAGTATTAAACTTCATAGAACGAATAAATGTCCAAGAACAAAATCTATGCTGTGTTCATTTGTTATGTGTCAAAGAGCCCGCCATCGGAATATGTGCAAACCCCTTTGCCCCAACGGAAAAAAAGGGCGGGAAACCACCGAAAGATCTGGCCCTCTTTTCCGTTCCCTCTCCCCGCTCTCTGTGATAACCATGGCTGACGACCAAGTCAAGACTCACCCCGTGCCTGCGCGTTTGTTGGATGACAAGCAGTGCCCCACTCCTTATGTCAGCTCCCTGGATCAATACCGATCCATGTGGAAGGAATCTGTCGAGCAACCTGAGAAATTCTTTGGCAACGTAAGGTTTCACACAGTAACTGGGCAACAACTCTGAAAACAGGCTCAACGCAACCTACTTCTATGTAGCTCGCTCGCGAACTCTTGACATGGTCGAAACCATTTCAGACTGTAAAGCATGGTGACTTTAGAACCGGAGATATTGCCTGGTTCCTTGAGGGTGAACTGAACGCCTCGTACAACTGCGTCGATCGCCATGCCGAAGCCCATCCCGACAAAGTCGCCATCATTTACGAAGCAGACGAACCAGGAGAGGGACGCAAGATCACCTACGGCGAGCTATTCCGTGAGGTATGCAAAATGGCAAACACGCTTAAAGCCTTGGGTATCCGAAAGGGCGACAATGTGGCTATCTATATGCCCATGATTCCCGAGACGGTTATTGCCATGCTTGCTTGTGCTCGTATCGGTGCTGTCCATTCTGTCGTATTCGCCGGTTTCTCTGCAGAATCGCTGCGTGAACGCGTCGTCGACTGCTCTGCGCGTATCATCCTGACATCAGACGAAGGCCGACGAGGTGGCAAGAACATTCCCACCAAGCGTATCGTTGATGACGCCCTGAACGATCAGACTGCTGCAGGAATTGTCGAAAATGTTATTGTATACTGTCGCACAGGATCGGCGGTCCCGTGGGTGGAAGGCCGTGATTTGTGGTGGCACGAAGAAATGAACAAGGCGCGCCCCGTGTGCCCTCCCGAAACCATGAACGCCGAAGATCCTCTCTTCTTGCTCTACACATCTGGTTCCACCGGAGCACCCAAGGGTATTTTACACACCATAGCTGGTTATCTTCTCGGCGCCGCAGCTACTGTCAAATACATCTTTGATTACCATCCCGACGATATTTATGCATGCATGGCCGATATTGGATGGGTTACTGGTCACTCTTACATCGTCTATGGTCCCTTGACGCTTGGTGCCACTACCGTCTTGTTCGAATCTACTCCTACTTACCCCACCCCGTCCCGTTTCTGGGACTTGATCCAAAAGAACAAGATTACCCAATTCTACACTGCACCCACCGCTATCCGTGCTCTTCGTCGCTTGGGCGATGACTGGGTCAAGGGCTACGACTTGTCTTCCCTTCGTGTGCTTGGCTCTGTCGGTGAGCCCATCAACCCTGAAGCATGGTACTGGTACCACGATAAGGTCGGCCAGGGCCGCTGCGCCGTCGTTGACACCTACTGGCAAACCGAAACTGGATCCATCATCGTCTCTCCATTGCCTGGCGCTACTCCCACAAAGCCTGGTTCCGCCACTTTGCCCTTCTTTGGTATCAAACCTGTCATCCTGGATCCTTCGACTGGTATCGAGATGGAGTGCAAGTCTCCTGAAGACACGGGTGTGTTGGCTATCGCCCAGCCATGGCCATCCATGGCTCGCTCCGTCTACAATAACCACAACCGATACATGGATACTTACTTGAAGCCATACCCAGGATACTACTTTACCGGTGACGGTGCTTCAAAGGATGAGGATGGTTACATTTGGGTCCGCGGTCGTGTTGATGGTAAGACACATGTAGACTCTATATTGTGAAATCACGCTGTTTTCTAAACGAATAATGGTAGATGTTATCAATGTATCTGGCCATCGTTTGTCTACTGCTGAAATCGAATCTGCTTTGGTTCACCACGAAACTGTTGCCGAAGCAGCTGTCGTTGGTGGCAACGATGATCTGACTGGTCAATGCATCCATGCATTCGTATCACTCAAGCCTGGCGTCGAAGTTACTGATACTCTCGACAAGGAACTGATCTTGCAAGTTCGCAAAATGATTGGTCCTTTCGCTGCTCCCAAGCATGTTCACATTGTGAACGACCACCCCAAGACTCGATCAGGCAAAATCATGCGCCGTATCCTGCGTAAGATTGTGAACGGCGAGCACGAGCAGCTTGGCGATATCTCTACCCTTGCTGACCCAAAGTAAGTTACGATACAATGTCTACGATATACGAGCAAATACTCATTCAAATGTCTTTTTCATTTAAAAGGGTCGTTGAAGTTATTGTTAAACAAGTGCACGGTTAAATCCTACAATTATCCCCTGTGTTCATATAGTCTTTTGGACAATTCATTTCTGTTTGTATTTTGTTTGTTTAATCTTAATATATACACATTTTGTGCCGATCAAATCGATGTATTAGCTGTAACATTACTCGTTACTGATTGTAGTATTATGGATCTCGGATGTCTCGGTGAAACAGCTTTTCCTTTCGCTTGTGCCTGAGCCACAAAATTTTCTTGACAGCTTGAAAATTGTTGGACCGAATTGAGCTTTTGCTTGAATCGAAGCCAAATGGTCAAAAAGGTCGTCGATTCTCGGGTGCATACACTAATTAAAAACTGTGTCCAGACAAAGCATCGCTCCTTCTTTGTCATTGTTGGTGATAGGGGCAAGGAACAAGTATGTGGATAAGTATATGCTAGATCGATGTAACGGGTTCTGATCGTAACTATATAGGTAGTGAACCTGCATTGGCTCTTGTCTCAGGCCCAGGTGACTTCTCGACCTTCCGTACTATGGTGCTACAAGAAAGATCTGGGATTTACAACGTAGGTGGAACATATGAGACATATTGAAGGAGAGAAAGAGAGTGATTGATGAGTTGAATCAGCCATCGCAAGAAACGAGAAGCGAAGATCAAGAGAGAAATCAAAAAGGGTATCCGTGAGGCTAACACCGAGGATCCTTTTGAACTCTTTGTAACCGTGACAAACATTCGATACTGCTACTATAAGGAAACGCAAAAGATCCTCGGTAACACCTATGGCATGTGTATTCTTCAAGATTTCGAAGCCATCACTCCAAATACTTTGGCACGAACCATTGAGACCGTCGAAGGAGGTGGTATGATTGTGCTGTTATTGAAGAGTATGAACTCTCTCAAGCAGCTTTATACAATGACCATGGTATGCTGATGTTGGCAATTTGCTATTTTGTGAGCATTCGAGCTCTAATTTTATATTCTTATTTGATAGGATGTACATGCCAGATACCGAACGGAAGCACACAGCGATATTGTTGCACGCTTCAACGAACGTTTCATTCTATCGCTCGGCTCCAGCGAAAACTGCCTTGTTGTGGACGACGAACTTAACGTACTGCCGATCAGTATGGGCAAGCACGTCAAGCCTTTGCCTGTAAAGCCAGCGAATGAGGCCAAATCAGAGCAGGAGATGGAACTGGACGAGCTGAAAGCATCTGTTGCGGATACCGAACCCGTCGGCTCGCTTGTCAAATGTACAAAGACGGTGGATCAGGCTAAGGCTGTCCTGACTTTCATCGAAGCTATTTCCGAAAAGTCTCTTCGCAGCACCGTCGCTTTGACAGCATCGCGTGGTCGTGGTAAATCAGCTGCGCTTGGTATCGCCATGGCATCCGCTATTGCGTATGGCTACTCAAATATCTTCGTCACATCACCTAGTCCCGAAAACTTGAAGACGCTTTTCGAATTTGTTTTCAAGGCATTTGATGCTTTGGGATACGAAGAACACCTTGATTACGATATCGTACAGTCGATCAACCCAGCTTTCAATAAGGCAATTGTCCGTGTCAATGTATTTAGACAGCATCGTCAAACGATTCAGTATATCCAACCACAAGACGCACACGTGCTTGGTCAAGCAGAATTGGTCGTCATTGATGAAGCAGCTGCTATCCCTCTTCCGATCGTCCGAAAATTGCTTGGACCTTACCTTGTCTTTATGGCATCCACCATCAATGGTTACGAAGGTACCGGACGTTCCTTGTCGCTCAAACTGATTCAGCAACTTCGCGAACAATCCCGTGGTTTCGTTGGCAAAGCGAGCGATGTGATCAAGGATGCTTCTGGTGAAGGTGTCGTCGTTGGCCGTGATATGAACGCCAAGAAGCCTGTCGAAAGCACTGACGGCCACTCTTTTGGTGGTCGTACTCTCAAGGAGATCAAGTTGGAGGAACCTATCCGTTACGCACCCAACGATCCTGTAGAAAAATGGCTCAACAAGCTCCTGTGCTTGGACGCTACAGTGGTGTCCAAGAACATTCAAGGCTGCCCGCATCCATCCGAGTGCGAATTGTACTATGTCAACCGTGATACATTGTTCTCTTACCATCCTGTGAGCGAAACTTTCTTGCAACGCATGATGGCACTCTACGTTGCCAGCCATTACAAAAACTCGCCTAACGATTTGCAACTCATGAGCGACGCACCAGCACATCACTTGTTTGTCCTCCTACCACCAATTTCGGCAGACAATACCAGCTTGCCGGATCCCCTGGTTGTTGTGCAAGTCTGTCTTGAAGGTGAAATTTCCCGGCAGACAGTCATCAACTCGCTTTCTCGAGGCCAGCGCCCTGCAGGTGACATGATCCCTTGGTTGGTGTCTCAGCAATTCCAGGATGATGACTTTGCCAGCTTGTCTGGTGCCCGTGTGGTTCGCATTGCCACCCATCCCGACTATGCTAACATGGGTTACGGTTCTCGCGCTCTTGAGCTCTTGAAGTCGTTCTACCAAGGCGATATCTCCAACATGAATGAGGGCGCAGACGAAGAGGAAGAATTTACACGCGTCGATGATGAAGAATTGGAAAAGGCTGATCTGCGCACAGACCAAGTGGCCGTGCGAGATCCCCGCAAGATGCCTCCTCTTTTGAGCAAACTGAGTGACAAGCGACCTACCCGTCTTGATTATATTGGTGTGTCGTATGGTATGACGCCTGCTCTTCACAAATTCTGGAAACGACAAGGATTCGTGCCGCTTTATATTCGACAGACTGCCAACGACTTGACGGGCGAGCACACCTGTGTCATGATCAATGCTCTCGAAGGCGGTGCCGGCACTGCTGCCTGGCTCGAAGCATTCGCACAAGACTTTAGCAAGCGTTTCATTAACTTGCTATCATTCCAATTCCGAAACTTCCCTGCGGTCAACGCTCTCTCCGTCCTGGAGGCTGCCAAGTTTGGTCATGAACGACCTGAAGAACTCAACAAACATACCCTCGACATGTACTTTACACCTTACGACCTTAAACGCCTCGAGTCCTACTCCAACAATATGCTTGACTACCACGTTATTCTTGACTTGATTCCCACTGTGGCTACTTTGTACTTCCGCGACGAGATGTCTCCCGAAGTCAAATTATCGGGCGCGCAAAGTGCAGTCTTGCTAGGTGTCGGATTGCAAAGAAAGACGGTGGAGGACTTGGAGTCAGAACTGTCCTTGGCATCCAACCAGGTGCTGGCTATGTTCGTCAAGATTGTTCGTAAGATGAGTCAATACTTTACAAAGATTCAAAGTCAAGCCATAGAAGAAGAGTCTCCTGATCTCAAGAAACGCAAGAGAGAAGCCGAAGAAGCAGAAGAAA
This sequence comes from Rhizomucor miehei CAU432, assembly GCA_000611695.1. NCBI lineage: Eukaryota > Fungi > Mucoromycota > Mucoromycetes > Mucorales > Lichtheimiaceae > Rhizomucor > Rhizomucor miehei. The sequence continues at coordinate 4,123 of KK100202.1, read as the reverse complement.
TGAACGAGGAACGCAAGGATATAGACGATGAAGAGGCCTGGCGCCCATTAAAGCAAGATCTTGAAGACGATTTGCAAGAAGGCGGTCAAGAGGCATTGGATGCGCTCAAGCAAAAACAACAGGAAATGATTGAAAACTTGGACCTGGCCAAATACGCCATTGCCGGCGAAGATGAAGATTGGTCCGCCGCTGAAGCCCAGGTACGAGCCCTGGCAGAAGGCAAAACACGGTCGACCATCGTCAGCGTCAAGAATGCAAAGTCGTCAAAGAAGCGTAAATTGACAACTACCGCAAAGGAACTCGCAGAAAAGGAAAAGAAGAACTTTGCCAAAGGAAGGAAGGTCTTGAGACGGTAGTTTTTTGTTTAAAGTAAAAAAAGTATCTCTAGTTTTCTCTTTCTTGTTGCATTTTCAATAAACTCATGCCTGCATCCCATATCTTTGCTCTCAATTGCACTTGTTCGTGATCGGCGGCGTCCTGCCATTTAAAAGTATCGTATTAGAAGCTAGCACGATGTAATTTATATCTTGATGGGAATTTTCGCCCTACATGAAGTTTATACAAATCTTGTCGTACACGTTCCAAGTCGCTGACCTTTGCAGCGTTCGCTTTGACTTGCTGAAAATCGCGGTCGACACGTTCCACGATGTCTGCATATTCACGGACCTGTTCCCTTGTTTTTAAAATTCTGCGCACAGACAAACGCCAAAAGGATGTTCCCTTTGCCAAAAGCACTCACCTTTTCCGTGGTTGCTCGGAGCTCGTCTACAGAGGCGGCAAGTTGACGTGTGGACTGTACAAAGTCATGCTGGGCAAAGTGATCGGAAAGCGCGATGCAAAGACCCGTGCCGAGTAGAAAGCCTAGCAAACTTGAAAACGCTGTATATATAAATCGCGAGACCTAATGGTGGACATGAGCCGAGCTCTTAGCTTACCCGCCGCGAAATCCACCGACGCTGCGTTTGGTTTGGTTACTGGTGGCAGTCGCATATGCTCGAGCCTGCTTTGCAATGACCTGCTGGGGACGGGTTAGGAACATGCTGTGCACTTGTCAAACAGCGCAGATAGGTTTTGAGTAACATTTTCATTGTTGGACAAAGACAGCCACAGGATCCAAGAGAATGCACATGTTGAAGGCATGGATATTGTTCAATTCCAGGGTTTAAAGTTTGCTTTACTTCTTGTTGATGAATTAAATTGCAAATGGGTTGTTACTGTTACTTGTTTGTGCAGAAAATGGATTGTATGCAGCTACAGCAGGTTGCTGCTGCTGTTGTTGCATCATTAAGAAATTATTATGAGTGTTTGGTGCAGTAAAAGTAGTAGGTGTTGATATGCTTGGGGTTGGTAAATGGTCGATTCTGAATGGATTATTTGTGGGCTGTAGTGATAAGGACGGTTGTGGTTGGATACCGGTTGGTCGTGGATTCAAGAAAGGCGAGGAATTTCCGACCATGGTTGCACGGAATGGATTATACTGTGCTTGTCCTGCCGCTGGAACAGATGGTGCTGTCGAAGGTGCAAACGGTGACGGCTGAACAATGGTCGTTTGTTCATTTTCCAGACTGGAAAAGAAATCAATCAATTCCTTGGGCTTCTCTTGAACGGACGGTTGAGCTGGTGTTTCAATTGCATCTATTTCCGTACAGAGGTATAGAACGAGTAAGAAAAGGCTTATTCGACAAGCACAATATTTATAGTATCTTAACTCACTTGGAGGAGCTTGTGTTTGAGTCTGGGTAGGAGCTGGAGCCGGCGCGCTGGTAACAGAGCCTTGGACACTTTGTTGCTGGACTTTTGGTTGATCACTTGCATCGTTCAAGTATTCTTCCAAGGCTGTTGCCAAGGATAGAGGAGCCTTTTGTATCACAGTAATGAGTACAACAGAAAACAGAATGACAAGCATGTAACTTTACATGACGGATAGCTGGAACAGTGATCATCAGTGCATTTTCCAGCTGTCTTGCGCGCGCCAGGTACTTTACAACTTGCTCGGTTTGTCGAGCAAAACGCTTGTATACTTCGAGGGATAATCGTGCCTCAGGTTTCGCCATGGCGAAATAATGCTCTACATACATATCAGATCAGAGTTAAATCGATGTGCAAGAATCATCACGCATATCAATGCTCACCCAAGATATTGACGATGGCTTCATTGACTGTTTGGAACCAAAGCAGTAAATCTTCAACCAAAAGGCGATAGGCATACAGTGTGATGGCATTTTCACCGTCGTCAAAAGACAGCTAACCAAAAAGGAATATCTTAGCCATTCTCTTCCCAAAATAGGTGAGCAATAGTAGTAGACGGCATTTACATTGCATTTCAACAAGGCAGATAGTACTTTCTGCACAATAACTGTCTGTTTCAACAATCCATTGTCAACAGACAATCTACGTAGCTTTCCGATCTTGTTGGCCATGGTCGATTTTGCATGGTCGATACCCAATTCTCTGAAAGCCAGTGTTCTTTGTTGGAGATAGGTCGAATATAGATAAATATTTTCAATCTGCACGGTACCTGAGAGCAAAAAAATAAGCTTTCATTCAAATATACGACCGCTTTCAAAAAAAAGCATACCCGAAGACTTCTCACGTAGCCGACTAGCGTCTATGGAGGATGGCCGCTCATTGACAGACTCGATGACCCTGTCTCCGTTACCGTCCCTGATCAAGACGTGAATGATGATCAGAACCTTGAACGTAACCTGCTCAAACCGAAACGTTAGCCGGGCCGAAACCTTCTTATGAGAGCGAGAGTGAACTTGCGATCCAAGAGTTTTCTCGTAATCTTCTTTCCAAAGTGTCGACAATGTGTGATGCACTAGCAGGGTACTGGAACGTCAAGGCGGTCAAAGCTATTTAATATGTCACCATATCTCGAATAAGCTCGACAATGAAGCATAAACGAAATGATGAAAAAGAAGCGCACTTGCTAGATGTTTCTGTTTTGGTGGCAAGTAGTCTAGCCTTGTGGCCTTGCGTACAGCCGTATCCATAATACCACTCATTGTTGTTATAAGGGGAGGAGGAGCTGAACCTTTCCAAAATGCGAATTGACACGAGCTTCGGTTGAAAATCACCCGCAATTTTGTGCGACATGGCTCATAACCATGCAGATCGCGCTCTTTCTCTCTTCCTTTTGTGTCGCGGCCCCTCCTTCCTGAACGTGTCCATTGAATGTACGACTATCCAATAGGCATTGCAATTCGGCTCGCCATTGCACTTGTCCTCGTCCTTGTCCTTGTCACAATAAGCCTTGCCCTTTGTTGCTGTTGTAACCGTCGTCGAGATGAAGGTGAAGTGCAAGACGAAGAGCAACAGGAACCCTTGTTGCCACAAAGACGATTCATCAGAAGGTCCTCAACCTTTTACCAGTGGAATCGGCTCCCGCCTACACCGAGTTCACCTACAACGAGCCGCAATACTTCTTGGGAAAGCCGACGGAAAGCATTGTTGAACAAATTTTCCCGCAAGCAGTGAATTGTTATATCCCCCAACTATATACAACTCATTCAGAAGGTTGCTGTAACTTCTATAACTGGTTTTTACCGCCGAATGCTAGACATCAACCATGTAATTCCATCCGTCTATTTAAAGATAGCCTTTCAAGAGAGTGAGTCAGCATATGGTTATAGTAATTGATTTGCTCAGCTGATAAGTGTAAAACGGAATTCCATATATAATGCCTCATACATAGTATCATCTCGTCTGGCCGTGCTAGCACTGCAAATCGAAATATACCGTGAATAGACAGCATGCTTAGGCAATACCTGAGTCGACATGATCATTGATCTTGCCAGAATCATGGCAGCAGAGATTTATTCTTGTTGTCATTGGTATCTATCGTCCATGTTTCCTAACGTTTACTTGAGGAGAATAATGCATCGTGATCGTTTTATATGTACTTGGCACTGATGTCTTAAATATAGCCGTCATACACAGTTTGGAACTTACGTATGATCGCTTTTGCTACCTTTCTGGAGCGCAAGAAAACAAATGGAGACCTATCGTATGCTTATTGTAGCAGCCTTAGTGGAGTTGATATCATGTGTGGTAGATCTTCATATGATTACAAGTTCAGCATCATCGATCTGACGAAGTGGGAGCGTAGCCTGGATAACAG
>KK100198.1:2815-46978 GCA_000611695.1 Rhizomucor miehei CAU432 | reverse complement strand
GGATACCAGGCAAACGTCTTCGTCATTGTTATATGCTTTTTAAATATAGTTCTGGGTAGTTCGAACGTTAATACCAGTAATCAACGCAGCTTCCTTTGCTGTTCGCCCTTCCTCGATTACCAAGTCAAAGAGTTTTTCCATTTGCTATGGAGTATATCGTCTATACAACCTTCTGACTTGGCCTTGTTTGCTTCTTCACGTCTTAGTTGAAGATACGATACCTGAGCGATGTGAAGAGTATCAGCTAAGTTAAATTATTTGCCCGCATCTTTTTGTGCGCGCGCTTTCTGCCGTATAGAACGTCGTGATGTATCTACATACGCCTTCCGTTCCATCAAAGATCCTAGTTTTCGACCTCCTTGGATATGGCATTGAATAGACCACGTGAAGAGTTCCAAATCTGCTCTGATGTTCTTTGTTTATGCTCTGCTCTGGCTTTTCGGCATAATAGACGGTTGTATTTGTCAAAAGACGAGATCGGTAGGTAGCGGGCACCGATCTACCAGACGAATTCTCTAAAATCCCTGAACATAATCCGCACAATATACGTACAATTCCATGCCTACGGTATAAATCGTTGATACGAATGTAATATGTACTAGTAAATTTTAGGTCTTCTAACTTTACTCTTCATTACGAGGATTCGTATTTCCTGAGCTACAAGTCGTGTGCCCTAGCATGAGCTAGGTACATACATATCAGTAACTACACTGCTACATGTTCCATTTGCTGTTCCATACGCTTTCCAGATCGTAATTTCCACATTTTTGCTTCGTCCAGGCTTTCATGCATTCTTCTAATATTACCTCTATCAGGTTTGGATAGCTTGTAATCTTTGGACGTTGTGGTCGATGAAGATTCATCAGCTTGTCCGAAGATTGATGTGAATCCTCATCGTTTGATCGTTTGTCTGCCTTCTGCAAGGTGCATGTTGCCACTGCTCCCCAATCACGCTAGGATTATTCCTAAACAGCAGGAGTTAATACGCGTTGTGCTGACATGAAACACAGGCCGTGTTTGACATTTACCACAGAAATACCCATTTCCCTTAGCAGTAGCTGCAAAGCTTGACGAGCACACTTCAGTATACAGTCTATGGCATGGCTGACAACAGGCCTGACAGTTTATATCTATACTGGCACTAGCCCTTTGCAAAAGTTTAATAACAATGATCGATCAAACACCAGACATATTTCAACAAGTCTGTCTCGCTTCTCGGCTTTGATAGATAGCCATAGTAGTAGTAAAGTTCCAACCCTCGGACGTGCAACCAGTGTAAGTCGGCTTCCTTGATCTGGTGGAAATTTAAACCGTCGTGTGCGTGCGCGTAAGCAACCTGATTGCGCACATGATAATTGTTGCCTCGCAAACGAAGTATGCATTCGCGATTAAGTTTGGAACCCAGGATTGCTGCTTGTCGTATCCGCTAGTATCTTCAACTAGTCGTACTCGTCATGTTCGACATAGACAACACTCTTCAGGTAATGTTCTAGTCATATCGACTTTGTACTAGGAACTTTATCTAACGATCCGCTCATCCATCCCTCTTAAGGTACTGTCTTCACTTCTTAGCACGTCCAAGTACTTATTCTACCGTCATCAGCACGGCCAGCCTCATCATTACGTGTTGAAGTAGGAAGAACAAGCCTATAACTATGGAATAGTTTTGCAATCGCAATAAAGTACTCGATTCAGTCGCACTGGATTTTATTTGTCCCTTTTCTTTTGACTTTTTATTTTTGCGTGCTTCATCTAATCAAGGGAAAAATTTCATATCACGGCATACCTGCTGATACAATTTGCGATGGCCAAAGGTTGACGTCCTTGCATTTTCTGCAACCTAGATGAGAACCATTGCCGCTGTACATTGTACATGGTTTGACGTAAGTAACTGTTCAAAACTACATATATTGTGAGTAAACCTTTTCATTCCAGCATACAGTATTAGTAAGTATACTGTATTCACAGAGCAAAAAGAGCTTTATAGATGAGGTATAGGAAATGGAGGGTTCATTTGAAACTTCGAACGTATCATTTTATTGAAACACATAAAGCTGCGATCATTATTAATGAAATGTGTAATTTTACTATTCACAATCAGGATATATATGAAAGGGGCATTTAATTGAATCGTCCTCTTGAAAAAACTTCCACTTCTCTAGATGTTTTCCTTAGAATACTTAGTAAGGAGGTCAATGACTATGTTATATATCTGTTGTATAAACGCATATTAACTGACTACAAGAAGAATTAATGTTGAGAGTTAGCATTAATATTAAGGTCACGCTAAGTTAAATGAAATTTTTCATGGTATCACTTGCAACTTGGATACGGTTACCAGGAAATGTAGAGTGAATTGGCTGAGTTTGACAACACGAAGTATTTAAATTGTTGACTGGGCGACCCTCTTCCTGCAATCAAACCAATGCTCTCCGATCAGGTAAAAATCAACTCGATTACGAAAAAACTGCTGTGCTGCTAACATAGATCCAACGATTCAAGTGGTTTTATTCTGAAGAAGAACTCCAAGATACCCCCACTACGGCGGAGGGCTGGTCTGTCAGTCAAGAGAGAGCAGATCGTGCCAAAGGCTGTCTTTACATTAGGGCAGTAGCAGCTAAACTCCAATTGTAAGTGCAGCTATCGAACACAATCGCCGCCATACATTGACAATGTGTATAGGTCTCTACCTGTCACAGCGAGCGCATGCGTATTTCTGCATCGATTTTATATGCGCCACTCGATGATCAAATACCATATTTATGTATGTCGAGTCAAAAATACCTACTACTCTTTCCCGTTCGTGCTAAATGTAGTGCAGGAAATTGCAGCGACCTGCTTATTTATTGCAGCAAAAGTGGAGGAGAACGCACGTCATTTGAAGGATTTCATCCAAATATGCGCACAAAAGGCTGTAAAGAACGACGCCTTGAAGGTTGAGGAGGGCACAGATGTAGGTAGATGCAACACTGAGAGACTTTTTCAGAGAAAGCATTTATAGTGGAAATGGCAAACGACAGATGTACAACCGATGGTGGGATAAACTTTTGCAAAACGAGATCCTCATATTGGACTCCATCTGCTTCGACCTCCAAGTCGAGCACGCACATTATCATCTGGCTACCGCAGCCTTCAATCTTAAAAGTAAGTATATATGTGTAGAGGGAACGCGGAAAGGATATGTAACTGATAAGATGAATGTTAGTACCTCGCGAATGCCTTGACTTGGCATGGACGCTAGCTTATGATTCGTGCGTTAGTGCAGATCGTACCAGCGCAGCAAATTCGACTGACGCTTTTACATTGTAGGATGGGAGCCATATTATGTCTTCGTTTCACGGCAGCTCAAGTCGCTGCTGCAGCTGTGTTGATCGCAGCTACATCAATGGGGATAGAACTGGAGCCAGGCTGGTTGGCCCACATGGGGATTCCACACGACGACAACGATGCCGTGACTGATGCGGCAATCATCATGGCCGAACATTTAGGGAGCCTGTTCAGACTGGATACTGGACCCGCCACCTCACCTCACCATTAAAATACATAAACCTAGCATGTATTTTCCGACGCTCATTCTGTTTTCCCCTTGTAAATATGCATTCTTCCTACCTGTTAATACATAATTATCATCGACAAGTTAAATTTGGACATTCAATGTGGCATGCATAAAAGTTCGAGGCATTAGTGCTCTGCTAAGTACTGCAAAAATTTTCCCCTCCTCTCTTCTTTTGTATCCAGGTCACCACAATGGCAGGTAAAAAAGATCAAGGTAAAAATTCTCTTCACGATCAGAGCTACTACTAGCAAAATCTAAACGGGATCCACAGAAAAGAAAGCAGCAGCGAGTAAAAAGGAATCTACCAAAGATTCGAAAGGCAACAAACCAAGCACGACCGAGATCGATGACATTTTCGCAAAGAAGAATGACAAGCAGCAACAGCAGAAGAAGGAGGGACCAGCTGAAACAAAAAAGCCTAGTACTTCCGAGATAGATGACATATTTGCCAAAAAGACAACAAAGCAGCCCAAAGAAGAAGCCAAGCAAAAGAATCAAGATAAACAAGACGAGGAGCAGGAGCGGGAAGAGGATAATGTGGAGAAGGTCGTATTCCAAGAGCTGGCAGCTTTAAAGAAGAATAAAGCACCCAAGCGACCAAGGGATGCTGATAATGATCGCTTTGCCGATTCTCGAGGCAAAAAGGCCAAGCGGTTTACAGAAGAAGGCTATCCTTTGTATGATGTCAAAGATTTACGGATAGGCGAAGGAGGAGGTACGTATGCTGTGTGGCTGGTAGTTGGATTATAAGCTCGAATCTAATCACTGCTAATATCTATAGATACGCCTGAATGCCCATTTGACTGTCAATGCTGTTTTTAAAGAGAGAAAGGACAGAGGCTTTCGTTTATTTTCCTCATTGATGATGGTATACAACTGTACAGCAATGCAAAAGAAAAGAGACTTTGTATAAACAGAAAAAAAGCTGCAATTACCAGCTTTCCCAGCGTGTATATGAATAAGACGATTCCATCTTTCTCCGCACGTAAGCCGGTATTGAGTGCGATAGCCACATTTGACGAATTTGTTCGTATCTTTGCGGGTTCAAGTATTGCGGTGTACCACGCCGGAGGAACAAGTCAGCTTCGCCGTGCGTGTCAAGGTAAGGTGCGCTCATGATACTGCCACCGTCTTCGTGAAGCAACAAAACAAACGATTCCTTGACAACCAGAAAGATACCAATATCGCCGCTGCAACTGTTCAATGCCACATTGTGAGCATCTTACCTATTATCACAGTTTCAAAAGATGATGTGGAACTGTACCTTCTCATGTGAGTGTTACATTCGCCGCGATCATTTTCAGTGCAACAGTATCGTCGTGCACACACGAACGTGCCGCATATCAAACATAACGCCGGATACTCTGGTAGCGTGTTACATTTTCGGCAAACACGTCTCGAGCTTTCGTCAAACAATTGATCCATGCGATGTGGCAGCGATACAAGGTAATGAGGCGATGGCAAACCAAGTGTAATAGCTTGGTTTTGCTTGAATACAGATGTTTCAGCATTCAGAGACGGGCTCAGGCGATAATAATCAAAGTAATGTCGACACCATCCCCGGACGGCTTCTTGTTCGAATGGCAAAAGGTTGAATGCTTCGTCGAACTCTGGGAGGCGCAAAATATCCAAGAGCCTGTCAAATTCAGGTTTTGTATCATCTTGTGTGTTTTGTAAGATGAAACCATGATGCGCGACCATAAGCAAGAGTGATCGTCGAAGATAAGGTAATGTGAATGTTTGTAACAAGGCTGCAAATACTGCTGGAGGAATTCGATCGAAAGTATCTTGTACATGAGAAGCTGGAATATGTGCCAAGGTTGCAATGTTGCATGCAAAACGTCTTGCTGCTTCTATCTGCTCGCTCTTCAAGGGTGGATGGTTATTGATTGCATCCATAGCTTCCTTGATTCTTGCATGCTTTAGAGCGCCGAAATCCGTATCCAAGCTCAGTAGACTAATGGTGGTCTTTGTCAACTGTGCAATGTAGAGTAAGCGCAGCAGGTGGTGAATTTCAAGTCCATTTGTCTCTGCTTTTGTGATAGCGAATCCGAGTCGGGTCAGCGTCTGGAATGGATCATCGCAGAGCAAGGGTATCCGCACAATCTGTTCATCCACGATATCCAACGGCGCAGGTGCTGCTTCATCGTAGAATATCTGCCGCAATGTTGACAGGCAAATATGCTCCATCAAGTGTTGTTCGTCTGATATCCAATGCGAATCCAAAGCTCTGGGCATCAGCTCTCCTGTCTTGGCCAAAATCTTGAGTAGAGTTTGGTTTTGCGAGGATATGTCATCCAAGAAGGTTCCCGTATGTTCAATGGTAACATCCCTGGCACGTACACCGTGGTCTCCACGTTGAGCTATTTCGATAGCCGATATGGTGTATGCATACATGTCAAAAAGCTGCACAATGGCCTTGCGTAACTCGCATTGCTTTTCACGGTTGGCGCCATCAAACCTCGTCCTCTCTCCGTTTTGCAGAGCGCGCTTGATCAAATTGTACAAGACTCGCAGCGTATCCACATCTGTCACTTCTCCCGCAAGAGCTTCTGATTCTATTTCCATAGAACCTGGTATGGCTTCCCGCGGCCATTCGATACCATCCAGTTTCGAAATAGCTTCCTTGGCAGCCTCACCTAGCAAGTCATACTCGGTATGTGTTGCAACAGGTCCGGGGAAAGACTCTTTCTTGCTCTTCCATTCGATGGGCAGCAACACATTGCCAAATGCTTTGCAAAGTGGACACAAAAACTTTTTGCTGTTTGACTGACCAGGGAAAAGAGGTGTTCGCAGGCGCATATCTTCGTTATCCACATGTGTCTGGTATTCTCGGAAGCAATGGGCATGCATCATATGGCCGCAAGTGGATATGTGGCGATGTGGTGGATTCACATTTGCTGGGAATCCGCGCAACAATGTTTCCTTATCTTTTGAGGGTTCCAGATGTCGTGCCCAGGTATCCACATGCTCAGCAGTCTCCAAGACATCGAGCATGGCGCCGGAATCTTGCATTGGCGTAGTGCGCGCAACTTTGGATTTTTGTATCAGTGCGAGCATACCGTACGTCCGCGATCGATCCAACTCTTCCTGGCATACGATACACGTTCCAGACGGGAAATGGAACATTCGCTCGACATCTGTATCTGATCCGGTATCGGCAAAAACTGCTTCTTGCTCCAGTTCCTCGTCCAAGTTGTCGTCTTCGTCTTCGTCGTACAAGTCTGCGTGCTGAGACATGAACTGTGATTGAGCTTTTGCAAACTCGGCCATGATACCCGCTTGTCTAGCTTTCGCTGCAGCCTTGCGACGTTCATACTCTGCTTCTCGATCTGCAACACCTTTACCACCTTCTGTCGATGCGGCTTCTTGATGTAAAGCGCGCCATTCGTTGATAATTCGCTTAGCCTCCTCAGAGCCAAGCTCGTAGATTTTATCGACAATAAACGTACAGCGCTTATGTACATTTGCATATTCACGGTCGCCCAGGAAGCGCAAGATCACTGTTAGCAAAGTGACATGCTCCCGCTCAAACTCGTTCACCATGACTGCATATTTGTCCTCAACCGCATGCTGCACGAAACCGCCGTCAACAGGTGCACTGGTGCCTTGCTTAAACTTGCCTTTTGACAGCTGTCTACGCCACTCGCTGACTTCATTGTTTTCATCCGTTACTGCCAGTATCGCGAGATAGAGTGCGTCGTCCAGAATAGATTCACTCTTGACGGATTTGGCAATGCGTGTGTTCCACAATGCATGGAGAATAATTTGACACATGACACGAGTCTGCAAACAGTTTCCAAGATATTTGAATGGACCGCTTTCAATTTTGCGCAGGTTCGGAATAATGAAGAATTCCTTGTCGCTGCTCTGTTTGCTTTGTCGTTTCTGAAGCTTTTCGAAAGCTTCCTCTCGCTGGTTCCGGGTAAAATGCCAATAGTAAGGATCAATCTCGGCGTAGAATTCTTCCTTGAGCTCGTATCGGCCGTGGTCATTCAATCCGCCCGGTGCCTTGTAGTTAGCTAAAGTGCCTAGCAATGTTTCAAACGACTCGTGTTCGCTGAGACTATCTGGTATAACCTTGATCAATTCAGAGTAGGCCATGCTGGACAAGCCAAGGTATTGGATGATGGCTCGTCTGATTTTGTCTTCGATGCTCATGTGGGACGCGTAGGCGCGCTCCGTGACGCAGATGATGAGGAAATCCAAGAACTCTTCCACGATGCAGATGAGCTGCGAGCTATCGTAATATGGATGGAGTTTATCAGGTTTTCCGGTAAAATATTCCATAATGTCGAAACGATCGAGCATGGTAGTCAATAAATGGTTCGGCTCGGCGATAACGAATCCAGTCTGCAAAAGATACAAATCACGGTCATAGGTATTCTCTCGGACACTGATATCTCGATAAGTGCGCGCCTATTATATTAAATTATTAGCATAATCATTGCTTTTTTTTCATCGATATCAATTCTTCATACCTGGTTACGGATACCAAAACCGTTCCTGACCCATACGCCACAGCTTATTTGTGCTAGCAACACACGAACTCGCAGAGGATACTCCAGGATGGACATGATGATATCGTGGTCAAATTGACTGTTGATCTGCTGCACAAGACCTTTGAATCCGCCGGTGATATTCAAATCTGCCAGTAACTCATCGGTCAAAAGCGTCACATGTTCAAGCAATTCAGACAGTAGCCAGTGGTATGGATGATGGAAAGAAACAGGATTGGAGGCAACGTGGTACTGGATAACAGAGAACGAGCCGGCGTGAGGCATCTCGATAGTCTTGAATTGCTGATCCATTGTGCCTTTGATTAACGGGCGGTCGTTGTGTTGCTCCGGTAGATGCGGTGACCATTCTGCCAATGTTTTCAATACGCGGCAAATCGTACAACACAGATTCCGAGACGCTTCTGCAGCAGGCATGATCGTCTGCAAAGATGCGAAACAGTCTGCGTAAAGTCGACAAAGTTTCGATATTTGCAGAGTAACGTTAAAGGCGTTGACCCATGTGTTCGACTCGTATTCCACGTGAACTTCTGCGCTGCGTACAAGAGGGTCCATCGCTTGGAACTGATAGAGCATGTCCAAAAAGTGGCGCAAATACACCGGATTTTGACAGACTTCAACCTTGACAGGTTCTGCATTCAGAACATAACGTAAATCGAAAAACGTGTATGCGAACCGGTGACGACGTATGGCTCTGCCTCCGCAATCAACTTGCATTCGATGATACTCCTCAGGAAGTAAGAGCTGAATTTTGTCGGTCAAGAAAAAGTTGGCCAAGATGGAGCATGTCATTGCAAAGAATTTGTATTCTTTGACCAGCATAGCCGCCACCGTTGGAACTGTAAGGAGCTGCACAGAGATGGTGCTGATTGAATGTTCTGGTTCCCTGTCTTTAAGGAAGAAAGCATCGACTAACTCGGGATAGTTTCGAGCGAAACGTGTGCCTGGATGGTAAAATAAACATTTCTGTTCACTTCCTACAAATAGCATATTGAAGTCAACTTACCGATGATGGGCCTATACTCAAAGTTTGATACTAGAGTTCCAATCAGCAAGTCCTTTATACTGGCACGCGCTGTTTTCCATAATCGCAGGTCATAATGCAACAAGTAATCGCACCGAAGCTTGCGACTGAATTCTCGTCGAATTTTTTTGTTGCCGTCCGCCAGCATCTTATTTGTAAGCAGCGGGACTCCCAGTTCTTTTGCAAAGTTGCGTTCTTCGAGTTCGAGCTTATCTGTACAAGATAACCATCCACCCAAGTCCCATCGCAGGTCGGCAATATCGTGGATACGGTGTGCTGAATGCCGTCGTTGTGATTGCTCTGAAGGTTGTGACTTGGCTGCGGTCGAGTTTGCTGAGGAAGAGCTTGGCTGAGGGCTACTGCTACCACGTCTAATGCGCCGTCTCGGTAAAGGTTCCATATTTTGTTCTGGTTCGATGGCAGAAATCATTTCAATGTCGCTTCCAGCATCCTCGTAGTGGCTGCCTCCGCTGCCGTCATTATCCTCCTCTTCCTGCTGCTCCATCCCCTCTTCTTCTCCTTCCTCGTCCTCTTCTGTTTCTTCCGCTAACCAGGCTTCGTTTGTGTTTCCAAAAAGCTCAACAAAAAAATCTTGATCTTCAACCAGCATGTGGGTTTCAAATAATTCACCTTCTCCATCCTCCACGTCTTCCTGGTCGTCATTATCGTCATCCATATCCAGAATGTCTTCATCGATATCGCCATCGACATCTGCTTCTTCCATGGGTCCTCGTCGAGACTTTGTTGACAAGGCTGCGAGACCGGCAGGTAGCGAATACTCTTGGCATAGTACCTCACATATGATATCCCGAAGGATACAGTTACCGCCTTCGACATTGTTGAAGAATTTGTATTTCCCACTTATTAATTCCTTGAGCCAGTCCAAGAGCAGTCCACAAATCTCCTCTCGCACCGTGTCTACGGTAGAGCGAACCGTCACTGCGAGTTTGATCGAGCGAATGCGTTCAGCCATGCGCAGTATTCGATCCAAATCGGCAGAGTTATCAACAACATGTCTACCGTGCGCATCAACGCTTTCTGCTATCTTGCTCGCTTGTGTCGCCGTAACTTGTGCAGCGCGCATGACAATATCAATGACCTCATTGAAGGAATGTTTCTCGTCGTTCCACAGGACGCAAGAGTAAGTCGTTGCTTTGTCATGGTTTGGCGTGCCGAGTGCTCGTGCTGTATCTCTGCAATCCCGCTGGATTTCCTCTTTTGTGCCTGGAGACACATCCTCCGGTGATGCAGCAAATGTTTCAAGTATATAATCCATTACCACCTCGATCGTTTCTTTCATTTGTCGCATCAGTTCCGCCGGAACTTCGGACTTGTGTTCAGGTGTTGCTGCGTCGGTATTGTTCGAAGCTGCAGATAAGGAATGGATACTGCATTCGAGAGGCACTTTCCAAGCTTCTGGATCGCCACAATCACAGCATCCACCTGCACCACGACTAATCCATATTTTTACATCGTGACCATCGTGATTGGTAGCGTGAAAGCACTTTGAGCATAAAACGCATGTATCGTCAAGTCCACAATTTCTTGAAAGCGTCAGCAATTTAGCATAATCAAATGCACGAGTTTCACTTTTACCTGCATCGATATACGCTCTCACCCTTCTTAAACAGGTGACCGCACTGCTTGCCTCTCTGACTCTCCCAATACTCTGGCTCGTCACCAGACGGATCGACAATTACATTGTCCGGGTTCGAAGGGAGCACTACCGATCTCTCGTCACCACGACCAAAAAGGTTGTACTTTTCCAAAAGTGCAGATAAATCGTCCGTGGAATCGTGGAAAAAGTACTTTTGCATGTACTCTTTGTTGTTTCCCCAGAGTGTACGGTAGCAGTTAGTCAGGATAAGTCGCTCCGCACCTCTGTGCAGTTGACGTTTGTACATGACAGGTGCATGGACGAGAAATGTCTTGAGTTGCTTCGGGCTCACTGGAGCGGTTAGGGACTCGTCATCTTCGTGAGTCGTTGAGGTCGACATTAGCAACTGACAAGTTCAGGCATGTGAAGCCTTGCTCGAAAAAAAAAATGGTGAGTGGCAGCATCCCGTGCGCGAGTGGGAAATTTGAAAAGTCAGCGCGGGCACCCATGATTGTCTGCAAGAAGTGCGGCTTGACTTAAAAGAGGATGAAAAAGGATTAGAAAAGTGGTTTTGTACCGTTATGTTTCGTGTTGTTCAAAGACCAGTGCCATACCTGCCCACTTTAACCGGTTATCAATGCAATTCTGTTAATATTAAGTTCAAGGCCGTATGTATAAACTTATTTCCAGATAAACAGAATTTTATAGCGAGAAACATAACGTCATTTGGACCTTTCTTAGTGAGATGAGGATAGACAACCTAACATAGCGGTCAACCTGCTTTGCAGTTCATTTGCATTAGAACCTTGACTGAGTATCGGCGTTGTGGAATCATCATTGGAAAGACTTATGGATGTTCCTCGAACGATTACAGAGGCCACAGTATTTTGCAGTGTCAAAAATTTTTCAATGAGCTTCGAAACAATTTATGATCGAATCTCTTTGCTTTATCCAGCGCTCTACAATACTTATACAATTGATGAATTCTACAATTTGGAGTAGGTTGCAGGTTTCTTGCTGACAAATGCTTCGATCGAACGGGGGATATCCTATTGCGTGCGAGTAAAAAAAGGGGCTCAAAATTGATAAGTAACTGTAGTCAATCTTACCTCAGTGTTGAGCATAGCAGAGCTCCAAGTAGTAGTGTATGCTAGACCCTCAGCGACTGAATGATCGCGAGAATAGTTCAAATTGTGTCTAACAATGATACAGTAAATATATAAATCTGCAAATAGCAAAAGTGCAGAGCGAGTCTTACTTTGTACCAAGGATGGCAATCGGAGACTTGGAAGCAATCAAGCGAGCCGTCTTTAGGGCTTCCTCTGTAATCAAACCAGATGATTAATCTCGAGAATAACAGATGGTGGCTTTATGGATATATCTTACCCAAAAGCTGTTCCTTATTATCCAAAACTTTGTTGACAAAGCCGCACTGCAAAGCTTCATTTGCATACATGCTGGAAAAGGATCAATAAAACGGTATACATTACTCGTGAAAAGCACTCACTTGCGAGCAGTGTAGCAAAGCTCGCGTACCAAGCTCTGGCTACCAATCACCTTGGGAAGTCTCTGCAAAGATCCAACGTCGGCAGCGAGACCGACATCAACTTCCTATTTGTTGCTTAGCAAACGCAAATGAGGGGTATGAAACAATCTTTTGAATTACCTTGACATTGAAAAATGCGTCCTTGGTACAGTAGCGGATATCGCAAGCAGTAATCATGTCAACACCGGCACCAAAACAACCATTGTGAACAGCGGCAATAACGGGTTTTTCGCATTCTTCAATTGCCGTGAAAGCACTTTGGAACCACTGATGGGTTTATATAATTAACATCGTATACTCTTCGTAAAAAACAGAAGACGAACTTACCTGGAGGTGATCTCGGTTGGCATAAGTCATTCTTGCTGGATCGCCGGCGTTCAAACTCTTGAGACTGGTCTCCATTACTATAGCATGGATATGAGAATATCAATTTTCCCTGCATGGATAATCCGGAGCCAGACTTACAGTCGAGACCAGCTGTAAACATGCGTCCAGAGCCAGACACAACCACGGCACGAACGTCTTTATCTGTTCTTATTTTACGGAACACGTCCAGGACATCGCCGATCAAGCTAGCAGGGCAATTAGTCAATTACAAAAGTGCCAGGTGCAAACGGGAGAGCATGTCACTTTACGCATTGTTGAACGCGTTGAGACGCTTTGGGCGATTCAGTTGAACGTGGGCCACGCCGTCAGGATAGACATCAACTTTGACAGTTTCGTTCTGATACTTGACTTGGGTCGACATAGTTGTAGAGGTATAAGAAAGAAAAATGTGGGGAAAATGTTACCAAATGGTGCCTAAGTAAAGTTGCTTACTCAATCGTTTTTGGTTTCCAAATTTCACATGCCCGCCGTATATGCACACTGTAACGTTGTAATGCAAAATGGGATGCTTTTATTCCAGATCATTTGCCAATGCGTTTGTACCTGCACTTGCAAATAACATTTCTAATGCTGCTTTGGTTTGAATGATATCTTTTTGTAGTGCGATTTCTTGCTCGACCTTCTTTGCCAAGTTACGTAGCAAGTCATCAATGAGGGGAGATTGACCCAGGACAGGTGAGTAAATATCTTGAGGCAAAAACAAGTATGATGAGTACCTTATAATTTGAGCATTATTAAACGTGATGTACTCTTACCTAGAATAAGATCTGTGACTTCTACAAGTATGTTTGTGTACCGTGGATGATGGATCCATTTTAAAATGAATTGTACCATTGGTTCAAGTGCTACATCGTCGCGACCGGATAATGCTGATACCAGGGCATGCCGAACACGCAACTCGATAATCATTGCAATGACAGTAGGTGGCTGCGGGTTTCGAAGCACCGCATCGAGAGCATTGTGATGCTCGTATTTCTTCAAGTATTTATCGTAAGCTGCCAGCTTCTTTCTCCGTTTTCCTTCAACCACGAAATCTTCATCTGTCGCAACGGTCGTCTGTCCTCGCAAGAATGCCTTGTATTTGCTGCTGTTCATCATCTGTTTCTGCTTCTTTGCTGCTTGCTCCTCTGCAGTAAGTGGTCGTTGGCGGATAGCTAGCAGCCCGTTTGCCATGCCAGCCACAAGATGGGTATTATTAGGTGATAATCCGACGCTCATAACAGGTGCCGTGTATTTGATGTTGTAAACTACTTTGTAATCTTGTACGTTGTATATTTTAACATGGTGATCGAGTGAGCCGGTGACGAGGCGTGAAGCAGACTCGTCAAAGCACATGCTGGTAACCGTCTTTTGATGATTTGATGCAACGTGCATGCAACGTCCTCCACTTAATAAATCCCATACTTTGATCATCGGTCCACCTGCAGAAATGACTGCGCCGCCGCCAGGATACATTAATACAGATTCTACAGGTGCATCGTGTTGCATTGTCATAGCACATTGGTTTTGTCGTGCATCCCAAAGTCTGACGGTTCGGTCGTAGGAGCCTGTCAAGAGCAGATTCGGATTATCATTGCTCACCACACCTGCTCTGACATAATCTTCGTGTCCCTCAAGTACGTTTACACTGCCTCCAGCTGGTATATCCCATAATCGAACAGTCCGATCGTCTGAGGCTGTCAGGATGTGTGTCCTGTCGCTGGCGAATTGTGTTACATGAACAGGTCTAGAGGATGTACAAAATCAACAATCAGCTCTATCTGCAGCACAACATATACATTCGTAGAGCTAAAAGAGAAGAAAAACGTACAATGTATGTTCCCTGAATGTTCGGAGGATCGCTCGAGAGTTTACGTCAAATACTTGTACCAGGCCAGTGGCGTCGCCTGCGACAATAAGTTGGCCGTCGTTTCGGAACGATACCGAGTGTGCAACGTCTTTAAATCGAGATATAGTTTTTTTCGGTGAGTTCGTCTTCGAAGAGTATACTTGAACACGTGCCGAAGACGCAATGGCAAAATCATGCGGTGCTGCTGGCGAGAAGTGTATTGCGGATACGCTGCCATATTCTTTGATCAAGATCGGCGCCTAGCACAAATGTTAACGATCAACTCTCAAATGTCCTCTCTAGTACACCGTACCTGGAACTTTTTCCAAAAGCGAGTCTCTTCCCCAGCTTTCTCCCCAACTTCAGGGTATTTTGGAATGTGAAGTTTCCTATATTCTGTCATGACTTTACAGCTTGTCGGGAAGGGGAGCAGGAGTTAACTTTTTCTTTTCGAGCGCATTTCATGCCTTCACACTAAGCCACTCTTAGCATGTCCCTGAAAGAAAAAGCATGGGACAAAGGCTTTCGTACCTTTTGGGGATGAAACGACCTCTGGCTGGATGCTGTTGCAGAAAACATGAAATTGATCCGTTTGCTATGGTAATAAGGGATCAGGATTGCATGTTGCCTATTAGACACCAGTCCAGCAACCTGTACCTTGAATTTATGAATCGAAATGATGATTCTTTCAAGAACGTTCAGGCTGTTTTCATGAGTATGTTGATAATCTTTGAGGATTTCATCAAACACGGCACCTCTTTCTAAGAGACATTCTTCATATAATTACTCAATTTTGAGTCATATACATTCGACGGCTTTGTAGTTGCTGCGAATGTCAGACGATTCTGCGTCCCGTGAAGGATACTAAAATGCCGATATTCCGATTCACGGCTGCAGCGAACATTTTCTGACGGGGACAATGAACTTTTCATATTAATTAATAGAATATGTATACTCTTGCCACTTGCCTCGCAATAATACCAGCATGTATACTGTTGGGCAGAAGTTGTCCATAGCAACAAACTTCATTTTTTTAGAAACTACTCCATGCAAACGGAATACAGCCATCTTCATACAAACGCTCTATTTGTTGATCGCAGCGGAAGCTATCCTTTTTCAAGGAGTTTCTGTCGGCACAGGTATCCCAGATCATGTGTAGCTTTCTATAGCCGCATAAAGCCCGGAGAAAAGTCTCGTATCCTAGCAACGAGCTTGAATCAAACCCGTTTTCGATGATCCAAGTAAACAAAGGCAAGTATAACAGTTCTTGAAGGGGTAAGTGTTTGGTATGCCTTCTATTCGTATCAAAAGTCACGAGTTTTCATTCGGTCGCCGCCGCACTTTGGCTCTTTTTGCGACGAAGTTGACCCTTCACTTTCTCTCCGGTGCTGCGCGCATGGCGTTTTGAATCCACCTTGTTGCCGATGGATCTCTTCTCCAACGTCAGCGGCAGACGCCGTTTGAAGAGCACAGCTCGTCTACACTATTCTGCACGACGCAACTCCGTTGTTTCAGGACCGCCAAAGCCGGCAAAGGAAGACGTGCAAGAACTCTCGGTTTCTGCAAGCGACCCCACCCACCTACCTCCACGTGGAAGCGTTCTCGCTCGCAGAGCTGCACCGGTGCTTGCTCGATCGTACAACTCCATGCCCGCCATCCCTCAGTGGGAGCTTCAGGAACCGCTTGGTAAGAATATAGATTCAGTTACAACAGTGTATATCCTCCTCCCCGCTAAAGAATTATTAAAGATTTGGACCCATCAGCTGGAAGTCTCAGCTCCAGTGCTTTGAACGAATACCATCCGTTTGATGCAAGTGCGCCACCTGGAAACCAGGAAATTGATCAACTATTTGAGGAAGTTGCGGTAAATCGATTGGATGGGATTATGCGGATAAGACTTATTTACTGACTAGCTTGTCAGAACCGACTCGATCTCAGTCTTGCTGACGGCGATGTTAAAGAATTACCAACTGAAAAAAAGGAGTGGATACTGCACAATGAAGGCGAACTAACGAGGCAGCTCGGTCAATTGATGCACACGAGATCTAGACAGCGCTTAAGCAGGGCTCGATCTATGCGCAGTATGAACAATGCCCTCAAACCAGGCTCAAAAAAGCGCGCCGATCAGAATGGTCAATCTCCAGCGAAATCATACATAAAACCGTTCCTCAAAGCAGACAAAAAAGCAGATAAACTCAAGCTAGCAGCTGATCTGACTGCTCGTCTAGAAAATATGTCATTGGGGTAAGAATGCATACTTCTGCTATATCCATACGAGTTACGGAGGTCTAACATTGCTTCTCAGCGGTATAAAGCAACTTATTGATGACGGCGGAATGCAACTGATACATTTGGAGCTCGAGAAACTTCATAAAAAGACAGACAGGAAGCAAAAGGACTGCCTTATTGAACTCGAGCTCATAAAGTGCTTGAAAATCATGATCAACAATGTGGTATGTTTTTGCAGTGCTCACCCTTTGATCTGAATAACGTGACGAAGTTAGATGGTTATTTTTATGCAATAGTATGGTATCCAAGAAGTCCTGGGCGATTCGCAATATATTGACGGTATTACACAATCATTGCTATCACCCTATGTACCGACCCGACGCATTGCATGCGATGCTCTAACTTTCCTATGCTACTGCGATATACCCAATGGGCACTCCATGGTATTACATGGCATGGAAGTTTTGAAAAAGAGCAAGAACGCTACAGGACGTTTCGATACCTGGCTCGATGCGTTTGAAAAGATCTTGGATGCTCGTGGAAAGATGGGATCTTTGGTCGGCGCTAGCAAGGACTACTTGAAGAACACTGGGATTTCAGGCAACATTGAAGAAAACCTGATCGAATACGGCGTATGTGCATTGTATGATCATATGTAGGGTGGACAAAAGTGCAAACTCAATCTTTTCTTCTTTGAACAGTTGGCAAATGTACTTTTGATCAATGCCATGGTCGATCCGGAAATCGTTGAGGATCTAGATGTTCGCGTCGCTCTTCGGAATCAGCTGTATCAGGCTGGATTGACGAGAATATTCGATAAAATGATACCGCTGCAAAACGACTTGTTGCATCGAAAGATGGACGAATTTCAAGAAGTCGAAGAAAACGATGCAGCTTTGATCTATGGCGACATGATGCTTAACGAGACGATGGATCCACCAGAAATACTCAACAATATCCTTGGAGCAATTACCGGCACTGAAGCATACGATTCTTTGAGATCTATTTTGCAGCATATCATGCTGATCCAAGGCGACAATGAGGCGAGAATAGAGTGTTATCGCTTGTTGGAATCGGTTGTCAGTCACATAGTGCTTCAACACAATGACGGTCACAGAGAGGATTTATACACCGGAACGCTGACAGTTGATGCCTTGATATCCAAGTTTGCAGAAGAAAATGAACTGAAGCAAGCTTTGGAGGATGCCACGCAGCGCTCCAGCTATCTGCAGGTGGGAAACGGGGAGAATGAAGCATCCAGTCAAGATAATGGTATGTGAATATCATTTCCTTGTCGAAGCGTGACACTGACAATTGAGAGAAATAGCCGAGCAAGTATCACAGCTTCAATTGCGAGTAGAATCCTTGGAAAGAACTCTGCGGGTCGCTGATCAGACCAACAATATGCTAAAGCAACAGCTGAACGATCTCGAACTCGAGTATCAACAAACGGTGCAAGTCATGGATGCTCAAAACAAGAGATTGTATGATACTGTGCGACAATTGACAGAATACGGCTCTCCTGCGGAGAAACGCCGTATTCATCGCAGTAGCCGCAAATATCAAACGGATCCGGAAATCAAACAGTGGGAGCAACAAGTTGGTCGTCGCAAAGCTTCTATAGTAAGTCGATACCTTGTCCCTGGGAATGTAATTGCCTGTCTTACTCATTCCAATAGGACGCTGGTCAGTTAGATGATCAGCGGGATGAAACTTTAAGCATAGAGGAACCTCGACAGCCTGCTAAAACAAAATTGGGTTCCCGGATGGCAGCATTTGTAAAGCGCACGAGTCAGCAAGATACCCTGCTGCGCAAGATAGCGGATCATATCTCGGACAGCTCCTCAAAGAGCGATGATCTCAGCTCAAGTCCAGCGACTCCTGCGGACACCATCAGCTTGCGAAGCCGTAAATCGAACAGAGCGAGCAGTATCTTTTCGCTTGAAAGCTTGCGGAGCAACGGTAGCACGGAAGACTTGACCAAAAAGGAGCCTACCACTGCTCCTGCTGATGCTTCGGCCCCAGTTACCGAAGAAGCAGCAGCACAAGACGACAAGCCGGAGGACAAGATTACGACTGAGAATGAACAAGATGATAAAGAGCAGGACAGTGATGCTCAGGCGACTCCAGACACTCAGGTTGCTCCAGATACTGAGAAGGAGCTACCACCACCTGCACCTCCTCCACCGCCACCACCTGTACCTACACTTATTGAACCAGAATCGGCTCCAGCTCCTCCTCCTCCACCACTGCCCGGCCCATCCAACAGCAGTTCTTTACCTGGCGAGCATAGTTCACCCCCGCCACCACCGCTGATGCTAGGCAACATTGGAAGAAAATCGAGTGCCTTCCAATCAAAACGAAAACTCAAGTTTGTAGAGTGGGAAAAGATGAACTCGACGAATATAAAGCAGACGATCTGGAGTCAGCTGGAGAAAACAATGGAAGCGCATCAGGACGGTTCTGTTCCTTTTGAGCAATCTATTGAATATCAGCTAGCACGCGCAGGCATCTTTGACGACATTGAGAAAATGTTTGAACAACGTCCTGCAATGGAGCTCAAGGTTAAGCAAAGCAAAACTCAAGTACATGCCTTGGAGCCAAGGAAGGCGTATAATCTGAGTATGGGATTCTGTTGCCATCGTGTGTTTGTGTTCATGATTCTAACCATTTGCAAATAGATATCTTCTTGACAAGTATCATGCGCAAAATACCGTTTGCCGAGATTGTGCCTCGTCTTCTAGCCATGGATCCTTACTTTGACGATGAGCAGGTGCTCAACAATCTTGTAAAGTTTGCTCCTACAGCCGAAGAAACCGGCAAATTGGCACCGTACGCAACGGCAACACCGTCGGATAAGGAGTTTCAAGACTTATCGCTGCCAGACCAATTTTGTCTCCAAGTGATGAATATTAAGCGTTTCAAAGAGCGTCTCCAGTGTATGCATTTCCGCACAGTCTTTTACGAACGCTACCATCAGCTGCATAAGCAAATGACATCTATCTTTGATGCATCACTTTCCTTGAAAAACGCAAAGCATTTCGGCCAGCTTTTGCACTTGATCTTGCTACTGGGCAATTTTTTGAATGGCAACACTTACCGTGGTGGTGCCTTCGGTATCCGTATAGCGAGTATAAACAAGGTGACTATCCAAAATGCCCACATAATTTGTTTATAAAACTAACCTTTTTGGACGTCTCAGCTCGTGGATACCAAAGGCACAAACAATCCGACGACCTTTCTACATTTCCTGGTGGACACTGCCGAAAAGTACTTTCCAGACATGTTGCATTTTCTCGAAGAATTAGAAGAATGTGGTGAAGCATGCAAAGGTATACATAATACCCATTTTGGTTCACGGCGCGATGCTTACCTTTAGCGTAGTACATCGAACGGAAATGAACAATGAATTTAGAGAGCTCGAAGCAGGTCTGGCCAACATTGACCAGGAACTGAAAGAGCACTATGACGAAAATGCAGAGAGCGAAAATGACCGATTTTTGCCTGTCATGCGCGAGTTCCATACGCAAGCTTCAAGTGAATTCAAACGTCTTTATTTACTGCGAAACAAGATGGGCGAATGGTACGATAAGGTAGTCAAATATTACGGCGAAGATCCCACAAAAATGCATCCCGACGAATTCTTTGGCATCTTTAAAAAGTTCACATCTAGCTGGGAGGTATGTACAAGGATAAAGTAAAAGACCTTGTTTACACAACAATGCTGACGTTTCTAAAATGCTCTACTTCAGCGGTGTGCAGCAGACGTCAAATTGGCTCGCCAAAGAGTCGAAAGACTCGAAAAACAAAAGAAGCGAGAGCAAGAGCGCAGAACGCGTGCCCGAAGTGGGTCATCTGCGCGTGGCAAAGGTGTTGATCTCAATAGCTGTAAGTTTGATGAAATGTTCAAAGAGCCTCAAATACCGATATTGAATTTGGGATTCTAGGCAACAATAGTAGCGAAAATGCTATTATGGATGGTCTTATGAAGAAGCTGCGCATGGTAACGACAGGTGCTAGCAAAGTCAGCCGCCGACGCAACGAACAACGTATGCATAGACAGCGATCTACAAGTATCTGCAGCAACAACACGCCACAGAGCGACTCTGTATCGCTACGCGCACACAGGATGCTTCAATCTATTCAAAGCGAAGACAGCACTAGCTTATTGACTGCCAGCCCTACAGTTCTGGACTGGAATGGCGGCACAGAACTCGCTCAGCAGTTGGATAATGCTTTCCCAGCCCCACCACCGACTCCTTCGTCTCCTTCGGTCGATCCAAGACGTCGACGACGGACCTCAGCTGATCATTGTCACTCTACAACGTTGACACCAAGAAGCGCTGTCCCCCAATCACCCTTTTTCCAGACTCACCTGCTGTCATCGAGTCGGTCCACGTCGACTCGCATGCCTCGGCAGCGCAAACTGAGCAGGAAACCTCCACCTTTCGACAGGTCATCGTTGCCACCGAGAGTCCGGGCTCGACGTTTCTCTACAAAATAACACCAAGCATATTCATACCCACATTCCATGCAGAGATTTGTTTAGAATATTCCATTCCGTTATTCCTTAGTAACTATTTTCTTAGGCATGCAGTATTATTACTATGACAACTCATTGGGCCACGCACAAATTACCATATATTGATCTCTTTCTTTATTTATATATATACTTAACTCTTAGCACCCATAAAAATGTCTTGAATTTGCTTTTGACGATTCATAAGGACTCGTTTAATTATGTAATAACTAGCTCAAAGTGGTGGAAGAATTTATTTACATGTAATACGTCTATTAGAAAACCTGATCTTTTAGGCAAGCAAAACGACAAAGCTGGTGACAAAGAGAGCAGCGAGAGCCGAGGCTTGCAAAAAGACAGAATTGGGCAAATCGCCAGTGAGCGAAGCGCCAGCGTTGGAGGATCCTGCACCAGTGTCGGTGCTACTGCCTTGCAAGGATGAAGCTCGGGAGCGCAAGGAGCTCAGCATACCCTGGCTGGAGGTAGTGGATGACATGGAAGCAGGAGAGCTTGTCAGCATGCTAGACGACGCAGCAGACGAGGCCAAAGAAGAAGAACCACTAATATCACTGCTGCTTGCACCAGCCAACGTCGAGGAGGCGCTCTCGCCGCCAATCATACCGCTATCTGTGGCAGATTGCAAAATGTTGCTTGTCTGACCGCCAGCACCACCACCGGCTTGAGCTATCAAATGGGATTTTAAGTCTCTTTCATTCTTCTACTAGAAAATTTTTCTTTTTAGCTCTCATGACTTACTGCCAGTTGTATCTTGAGCATTAACAAGAGCTGCCAAGAAAGCAGCACCGAAAAGAGCGAGCAAAGTCTTCGAGTACATGGTAACAAACAGCAGAAAGATGGAAAGAGAGTAAACAATCAAGCAAGGGCTACGAGATTTCCAAGATTTATATATTTAAGTTGAAACATTTGCCGAGGTTCAAAATCTCTATGCATGGGATTGACAAACACGTAACTGAGACATCAGTGACAAGGTAACAAACATCAGTGTCAGAGTGATTGTTGGCTGTAAAACATGGGCCGCAGAGTAGAGCTCCCCGAACACCTCAAATGTCTGGTTATCAACAGGGTTGGCGAACAACAGATTGGCAAGGAGCAGATCAGTCGCGGCATTTGAGTTGGTTGGGAAGCCCACATTGATAGCATTATCGAGCACAGTCTTGTTTTCATTGTTCTGCGTGTCGATCACAAAATCCTCGGTCAATAAAGTGGAAGTATTCTTGAGGATTTCCTGCATCTGTGCCGGCGTGTAATCACCGTTGGATAACAGGAGCGCAATTGCCCCTGTCACATGCGGTGCAGCCATTGACGTGCCCGTCAGGGTATGAGTAGCTTCATCGTCCGTGTTATATATGGATACAATATCTGTTCCAGGCGCAAAACTGATCCACAAATGCTGGGGGTTCAGTTTCACAAATCGTAGTATGAAAAGATTGAAACCCTAAAACTTACAGGTCCACACATTTGCCAAAGTTTGAATAGTAAGCAATGGCATCATTTTGGTCAATGGCGCCAACAGTAATTGCTCCAGGTGCGGAACCGGGGGAATATTTGCAGGCATCTTCACCATAGTTACCAGCAGCAATGACTACATGGATACCAAGTGCAACAGCTTCTTCTATGGCATCATTAGCTGCTTGACTGTACATGGCCCCTAGAGATAAGCTGCGGAATCATGCAAAAATTAGAGAAAAAATCCCTGCTAGTGGTGGGCTAAATTGCCTCCTCCCACTCAATGCTTGTCCTTTTTGGACTTAATACGACTTACTTTACGATGGTCTTTGTACCATTGACATGCTGCTGGACAACCCAGTCGAGACCCTTCAGCAAATCCGAGAGCATACCGTTACCGTCAGCATCCAAAGTCTTGACTGACACAATGTCTGCTTTCTTGGCCACGCCGTACTCTGTTCCACAGCATACACCGGCCACAAATGTGCCATGGCCATTAGGGTCGGACTCGGGATCAGGGTCGCTTTCAATGACCGAAGGACCGTACGTGACGCGATCTTGCAGGTCAGTGTGGTTGCCGTACACACCAGTATCAAGGAGATACACCGTTACACCAGCACCTTGGCGTGTAGGAAACCGAAATTCGCCATTCAGTCCTGTACGCTGATCAATACGGTCCAATCCCTACATATACGTTGGATATAAGTTTTCCGCATACTTCTGCGTTGGGTTGAGTCACGTACTAACCCAGCTAGGAGGGTTGGTCTGTACAAGTTCCTGGAGGGAAACCGGTATATCCTTCTCCCAGTAATGAATGGGATTGCTTCTACTTTGGATGTTCGTGGCTAATAGATTCTCGAATGACTTTGCGTAGAACTCGCCCGAGTACCATTGGAACTTGCCAATGGTCGAATACCGGAGAGTAGGTTGGATATTGCTGTTGAGATTGATAGTTGTGCTGAGATTGGTTGAGTTTGCTTGCGGCAAAACGTGATGTTGTTGAACCTGACGGATATGTTCTCTGATGGTTCTTTGTGAAAGATTGGGTTTAAATACGACGATGTATCGATCTATTTCTTCGGTGTTGTTGAGTTGAGGAGTAGGTGCGGTTGCTGCATTGGCAAATGTTGCAAATAACCATGCTGCCAAAAGGAGCAAAGGTATCGAGAATCGAAAATGAAGGGATGGAGATATGCTGCTCATGGCATGACACCGGGGTTAAATAATATAGTAACGAGTAGGTGGATGCAAAACTTTTGGCATCAGAAATCGAAAAATCGATTTTTGAAGGACAAAAAATGAACGAGAAAGGAAAGTAGAAGAGAGTATCAGCTAAGTTAAATTATTTGCCCGCATTCAAAGGGAAAAACTGTCGCTTTGACTTGCCTGGCTGGGCCCGCCCGAGTTATTAGAGTCCGTCGCACAGACGGGCATGTTGCACAAATAACCATCATTGTGTACCCAGGGGCAAACATCATTTCAGCATGCCAATGGGAAACCTCGTCAGAAAACAACTTCTTAATTCAGGTCATTCAATATACTCAAACTTAATAATCTGCGCATTACACTTGTTACCAAATTGCTAATGAAATCAAACGGTGCGTCGTTTTATACTACCCATTCAAGCCTGCAGTGTAGAGATATCTTATCCCCTGTCTGCATAGCAGGTCATTTAACAAGGATGAAATCCTCCACTCAAACCTTAATTATAGAACGTTTCCGACCGTCCATTGCAGACTAATAACACCTTTAATACAATTCAATGACAAGAGTGTAGCTACATTCCCCCATCCAAGAGCGTGGATTCCATGCAGAGTGCGATTGATGGCACGACTATATGAATTCGCAAGGATGAAATGCCGAGAGATCCTTTGCATAAATGCGCGTGTTAGTGTATTTTGACGCGGCCATAACCAACGCAGGAAGCATTCAACGTAGCAACATTACAAGACATAATCATCTTCTTAGTCTATCTTCTCTGAAACTCTCGTTCGACAATATATGAGGCAATCGTTCGAGACAATCTCAGCAGCGCAGATTTATTGTATTATGCAACGTAGCTGTACATATCCTTCTGGCCCTCTACTCTTTCGATAAATTCCTTCTCCTATTGGCAGAACATTGTTTTAGAATTATTCTCAAATAGTGACAGTCCTTCAAACATACCAAGAGAATATCAATACATTTCTTGATATCCGGAACCCGTGGTTTGAACCTTGACTGTAACTGTGTAATAACCTCTTCAATCAAAGCCACGTGCTTCATTACTTTGCGCGTCTTCATAATACGCACAATTGCAGCCTGCATAAGATACTTTCGGTCTTCTTCGATTGTCTTGTGTGTCTCATCTGTTTCGACCTTTTGCTCTGTCTTCATTTGCAGATTGAGATTGATTCGGACCTTCTTGCTGTAGCACACTTGTTAATATCAATTCGAAAAATGTAAAGATGCTTAGAAAGATGCTGTA
Organism: Rhizomucor miehei CAU432; assembly: GCA_000611695.1. Taxonomy (NCBI): domain Eukaryota; kingdom Fungi; phylum Mucoromycota; class Mucoromycetes; order Mucorales; family Lichtheimiaceae; genus Rhizomucor; species Rhizomucor miehei. The sequence goes on along the minus strand of KK100198.1, from coordinate 21,841 downwards.
TACCTCTTAAAGTCCATGTTGAGATCATAGCGCGACCCACTGTCGCCTACTTTCTCTCCCTCGCCCAGTAACAAGACTTTAGCTTTAACCAGGATACCCAATGCAGGATTCAGTGCTTCAGGTGATAGGGCGGTACTTCTCTGCAAATCTTCATATGTACAGCTGGTCGCGTTGTTGTATTGTAAGAGGATACCCATTTGATACGCAGACACCTTTGTAAAAAGGGAAGTGTCAGAGAGTTTCTGAGCTCATTTCCCCATTATCAGTTGTACCTGGAATGTGTATCCGGCTTTACTTGCTTTCAGGTAGTTAGTCTTGAGTTCAGCTTTGCAGAATTGGAAGAGCCAGTTGAGTTTGCGTCCAGAATATTCGTTTTGGTAGAATTTTTGGAAACGGTCATAAGTTTTAACGACCTTCCACAAGAAACGTCTTGTCAGACATGCGGTAGTGGAATTCATTGATGTTCTTTTGCACTTACATCGTCAGGAATATTGAAAGACGTGGAAGGCGCAGACAATGGCCATTGACCAGCACCTAGTACCAGGATGGTAAAATCGACTGTATTCATATAGAAATTAGCCGAATGTCTTTGTCACAAAGATTTTGTTTTCAATTACCATTGGAGCCGCTGGTATCGTAGCTTTGAGCCATACGTTCCTTGAACTTGTCGTTCAATTCCTTGCTAAGCGACATGTCTGTCAACATGCGCTGCAACTTGGACGTGTATTCGAAGCCGCATGCTTCCTTTAGCTTCGAAATCATGCTTCCCTCAGCATCGTCGGATGCGGATGTGTTGTTCACCAGACGTTTAGCAAGCATTCTTGAGTAGAATTTCTGGAATACGTCTTTATCCTCAACGTATTTGAAGACAGTCATCTAGTTCCCGGTCAATAACCTTTGTAGCTTGATAGTGTACGCATTGAACTTACGATACTATTGAGAATATCCTCCAATTCATTCTCTTCAGGATTCTTGGCGCTCTTCTTGAGCAAAGAGTCACAGAAACGGGCAAGCAATTCGGGCGACTTTGACGTAGAGTTCTTGCATACTTTGTTGCGGTTGACAAACTCGCCGCAGGCTTTGTCCAAAGCAGCCACAAAGCCAGGTTCGCCGCTAAAGGCTGATTGCACGAGGTCGTTATACTTGTGATGGACTTCAAGCAATGCATCGACATATGTTTTAGGATCCTAGGATGGAGAAGGTAAGATGCAGTAGCAGTGTAAAGCTTATCCAGAGTACATACGACCGTCTCCTGTTCAGCAATTCGCTCAATGGCTCCAAGACCGGCCTTTCTAACGTGTGCTTCAAAGCGCAGACGCAAAGGATCGAGCCCCTCGGGAATACGAGCCAGCAATGTATACATACGATGGAGATCTATCGATAATCAGTGCCGTGTAAACAGGTGTCTATTAAAAGTTAAAACATACCATCTTGCTTGTCAAGATCGATTAAGCTCTGGAATCCTTCCCAGATAGCTTCAGTGTGGTTCTTGACTAGAACAGTTTCACACTTTGAAATGAGCTATAGTTGAAAATGATTAGCTCACGTTAGATCAAAAGCTAATTTGTCAAACATTACTGGCTTATGCGTTGATTCATGCAAGTAAAGCTGAACTCTATTCTCTTCTTCACCCAAGCGGACATCGGCCTGATATAAATCATGAGCATTTTTGATCTGTATGGGATTTTGCAAAGAAATATATACCTTCTTCATGTAATCGGGTATGCTGTTTTCGCTAATGAACTTTTCGGATTCTGTAGTGTAATATACTTCTGTAGCTTGAATGAATGGTGTTTCGAAGAATTCCCTATATACATCGAGGTTCGATTTGGTCGCATCGGTTGTATCCAGACCAAGTGACACTATGGAATAGAAATGTTGGAGGTTGCAGTTGATCCTTCTTGAGAGCACTGTCGCCTACCGAAAGAATCCACAATGTTTTTGACGAGACTTGTCTCAATAGTTTCACCGTTTCGCTCTCTTTCAATAAGTTTCAGTACAGCAGCGATGACATTATGGTGTACATATTGGAACATGTGTCGTTTCCAGCAGACCAGCGTAAGCTAAGCGAGTGGTTTAGTATTTGCTGACCACTGTTTAATTGGTAAAACGTACCGTAAAAACATCGTAGACGCCATTCTTCCTATCCTCGTCGATCTCACGTTTGACCCAATAGCGGTTTAGGTACATGAAAATGTTGTTGACTACTCGGGCAGCGGTGGTATAGCGGATCCATTGTTTAGTATAGTACTGCAGCAAAGCTTCGTCCATGTATTGTTCGGATTCCTGTTATGAAAGATACATGAATTTCACAAACTATGCCGTAAATTCTCTCGCTGACAGTACCGTTCTAATCTTTGTCAAATGTTCCTCTAACCAATTGCTTAAACTCGAGTACAATTCAGCACCGATCAAATGCGTAGCAGCTGAAGAAAACGGACACTGTTAATCCATGCAAGTATGGAGTTGGATGCTCATAAACTACCTCGAGCAGCCAATGCTCCTGATCCACCAGCATAACCTCCACCTGCCGATGTTTGCGGTGGACTCCCACGAGCGCAGTAGTTATGCACAGCACTAAATATTGATAAACTTCAGTTTCCTTTACATACAATAAAAAGAATCATATTTGATATTACCTATAGAGGATAGAGTAGCGAGTACGATCAAGGCCCTCCTCAAGCCTGTTCATGATCTGATCGAGACCGGCTGCGAGAAAGTCCCACGTCGCGTTGAAATCATTTGCCGGTGGTAGCTGCGCGATGTTGCTCATTGTGGGTTTACAATGTACAGATTTAGTCGGACGAGAGGTGGTCGTAACGAGAAATGAGAAGAAGAGTAAGAGATAGAAGTAGCTGTGTGCTCCTTATCCAGTGGAGAGCTGGCTGAGTCCAACGGAAAGGGGAAAAGGCACGAAAACCGCTTGTGAGGCGCGGAGCATGATTGATACGTCATCTGGCTTTCCATCATCTCTTTGACACTTCATCATTGTATGTTTTCAAAGGGTAAACAGGGAGACAGGGTATTTTTTTACAAAATAGCTATCAACAGTATAGACAGTACAATTATTGGTCTTACGATGAACCAACTGCTGTAGCTTGAACCGCGGCCTCGTTGCGATACTGCGCGAGCAAAGTCAGTCTGCGAAGTCTCGTCAATTTGAGCTGCATCAAACAAAGAGAATTAGACGAAGCAGCAATCGATGCAAGCATACACATCAACGTACCCAAGCTGGCAAGTACATGGTCAGTTCACTTTCACGCGGTGCCGGGATTTCGTATGGATTGGTCGTATCATCTAGCGAAACTGAATCAAGCAGCAAAACATCGCTCTTGTCGGCATTTGCGACGCGGTCAGCTACGGCCTTTACAATTTCTGGTCGCATAGGGTTCTAGACACCATTGAAGTCAGTAACTCTACAGCCATAAGTACCGGAAAACATTTGCTTTACATACTTCATAGTCAGCAGCTTGGTACTGGGTTATCAACTTTTGGATCTGCGTCGGCGAAAGAATCCAGCAAACATCGAAAAGATGATCAACATCCTCCAAAGTCGCCTATAGACTCTGTAGTAAGTATCTCCTATTACGGAAATACCTACGGCATTAGAGAAAGAAAGAAATATACCTTTTTGCTTTGTAGTAACTTTGCAGCCTGCAGCAAATGTTCCAGCTGTAAAGTGCCTTCCGGCATTTCATGACTCTTGCACCACTCTTCAAGACGAGTGCAGTTGTATTGGATTTGCATGGCTGAATAAAGATTCGATGAATATGAGAGCGAGGATGTTGCGACTATTTATCACCACACTTGCCTCGTTTCCAAGACGAAAAGTTCTTGCGCATGAGCAAGTCGTTGAAAGAAGTAACACCAATAAGTTTCAGTAGCTCTGTCATGACCTGGTTCGCCACTGCACGCTCTATGTAATAGCATTTCATTGTCCTCCACGTTCTGTTCAAAAAGTTTAGCAAGTCGTCCATGCTGAAGGTTTGCTGTGTTCCGGCAGCGCTCTTGCCAAAGAAGCGACCTGTATCGCGGGAAACGAACCCAGGAAGAGATTGGCCTTCTATGATTGCAGGTATCACCATCTTGTTGACGCGTCTCTTGAGTTCTTTCATCCAAGTATGGAAGATGGTATCTTCCAAGGCTTGTAATTCGTATTTTAAGGTTTCAAGCAGCTTTCCAAAATGATGCGAGTATCCCTTGCGTTTACCCGCAGTGCTGGATCGCATTTCGCGCTCATGATCGTGCTCTGCCTTTGTAATTAAGGAAAACAGTTCATGCGTATTGGTCAGCCAAAAAGCACATGGCGTAATTGCTTGATCGCCTGTCAAGTTCTATAATGTTTTTCCTAGTGTTAATCTCGAGCGGTATTAATATATATGGATCTAAAGATGGACTGACCAGACACTGTTTCTGTATGGTATCCATGACATTAAATAGCAGACGTTCTGATTCCTGCACACGATTGTGCTTCCACATTTCAACAACGCACAAAGTGATTGTATGCGCTGGGAAGAAGACTTCCTTCTGTGATGGTGGATTTTGGAGACTAGGCATTGGCATTCGAAGTCGTGTAATAAGTCCTTGCATAATTTCCTCTTGAAGACCGTCCTCATCCTGCAAAATCTTTACCAGCTAAAGATAAGGCAGTTAGTACAAGCGATGTTTGAATGATCTTCATTTTCGTCTAGACTTACCTCTTCTTCTGGATGCTCTCCTAGATCTTCAGAGAAACTATTGTTCCTTGGACCGCGTAAGCTGCTGAATTGGTGAATCGAGGTCGGTCTCGGCATCTTTGTTGGTATATCTGAGGGTTTGCCACCATCTGTGGGAGACTTGGGTCCTTTTGTTGCAGTATCTGCAGTGCTGTATCGGCGAGCAATCTTGCTCGTAGGTAGGCTGCTTTGCAATCGACTAGGCGGTCTAGCTTTCTGCGCTTCTGTCTCTTCTTCGTCCTTGTCAACAGGAGATTCGGTCCGCTTGATGGGTGAAGGAGAAAGACGTCGTGCGGTCCCGCTACTCCTGCTAGGTGCCAAGGTGGGCGCATTGGAAACTGACTGCTGTCGTCGAGGTTGATTAATAAGTTGCGCAAGCTGCGTCTTTAGAGCCGAAACTTGGCTTCTCAACTCTGCAACTTCGTTTTCATCTGGAGCAGCTTTTGCTTTTTCAGTGGCTTCCTCTAGAGTCTTTTGCAGTCGACTATTCTCGTTCTTTTGGACTATCAATTCTTCGTTGAGCTGAGAAACATCCCGCTCCAACGTTTTGATTTTTTCTAACGATGCCCGATGTTCTGCTTCGATGTTCTCTTTTTGCTGCTTGAGTGTATCCCACTGATCTTGTGGCACGGTTGGCTCTTGAAGCTTCATCTCTAAAGTTCTATTCTTCTTTTCTGCTTTCTCATACTTCTCCATCCAAGTGCGGATTTGAGCCTCTAGCTGCGTAGAGCGATCGTTTGCAGCTTTCCGTTCTTCTTTGAGGCTGGTAATCGTCTGTGTGAGCTCAACAATTTTGTTTTCCAGTTGGTAAGATATCTCTTTAAAGTGATGCGCAGAGCGGGCTTCATTTCTCAGCTCAATGAATTGCTGGCGAGCAATGCGACGGCGGATGCAAGACTGCAGCTGGATAATGAATGTGACCTTGGCCTTCATCTGCTTCCGTGCAAACCTGGAATGCACATGAGTGAGTAAAATAATTTCCTTCTAGAAAATGGTCCTAAGAGGTAAAAAAAAGAACTTACCAGCCACGCACCAGCCGTTGTATCTGCAACGCAGCGTGATTTTCCCGCAAAACAATTAAGTTGTGCTGTGCACGATGCTTCCGAATAACTTGAAAAAATAATAATAGCATTAGCTCTCCATCACAATGCAATTGGTGAAATACATACCTGTTTGCAAAGAAAGAATAAAACGGCGTTGTGCAAGGTACGCTTTGCGAGCAGAATATCGTCGCCAAGCTGTCTGTATCTTGAGAGCAGCTCGCTCTTCCCGGAAATGCTGAAGGATACTCTGCGCCGCTTTTTTCCGTGCAATACATTGTAACTGGAGCGCCAAGTTGCGGGTCCGCAAGTACTTTGTTCGGCAAATGTATCGTCTAATGTTCTTTTGTATGAGGGTAGCGCAATAATTGAATCTGTCTGCACGTAATTTCTCCATGTATGCCAGCTTTGGAAGCTCGAGTTAGCACCGCCAGGCATGCAAAAAAGAAGATAATAAAACTCACCTGGCCTGCCCGGAAGAAGATTTTGGTGGTTCCGATCTGGTACTTATCTTTATCCTTTATAGAGACATCCAGGATCAAATTGCAGAGCTTTGGGACATCAATCCCATCCTTGTTGTCCCAGTGCTTGGACGGTACAAGTGCATAATATCGATCTGCAAACTCTTCAAACGTCCACCGAGACGGATAGCCGGCACAGCTGATGCGGATAGTCTCGAGGACGCCACAAGCTCGTAGCTGTGACAATACCATGAGTGGCTCAAAGACCCAGGCTGTTTTCGCCTCGTTCGGCTTGATGCAGCGAATATAATGGACATTGGTACTTCCAATAGTGTCCATAAGATTAATAAGTGATAACTGCAATGTAGTCAGTAAGAAATTGGTATGTATGAATATCATTGGAATTGATCTTACCTTGAAAATGGAACCCAGAGTGGGTTTTCTAAAGGAAGTACTCATTCGTTTGTTCTCAGGCTACAAAGATAGAAGAAAAAAGTCTCAGTAAATATGCCAATGGGTGCATCAAGTAAGAATAACAAACCGTTGGTGGGGCTGGATTGTTAGCTGCTGCTCGTTCAAGGACGTCCTTTAAGAAATCAAACTCTGATGATTGGAGCAGTGCCAGATGCTCGTCGGGTACTGTGTCCTTGTTTTTATCCAGGAACCCTTCTGATTCATATTGTACGTCGTGAGCATAATGCGCAATAATGAACGCGCTGTCACCGAAGCGCGGCTTCTTGAAAAAGTTCTTAAAATTGGGCGTTGAGAAATTCTGGTACAACTTTTGACAAAAGCCTTGATCGGTTCCTGCTGGAAGTCGCGATTCCTGTCGAATTAATGAAGTACCAGTATTTAGATAATCTTGGATACTCTCATTCTTCATTGATGGCTACCTCGTCCAGCAATGACAAAACACCAAGTTTGCCTTCAATAAGTTCGATGCATTTTTGATTATCTGTAAACTCGATAAAGTTCCAGTTGATCTTCTCGCGCACATATTCCTCTTGCTCTAGTTTGAAAACGTGCTGATTGAACTATGGATCACATCTAAATGTCAGTCAAGCCGTAAGCGCTGGAACGCTAGTTGAATAACGTAACCTGTTGTTGCAGTTTTTCATTGGCATAGTTAATACAAAACTGCTCAAATGAGTTTTTCTTAAAGTGTTCGAAACCATAAATATCCAAGACGCCGATAAACGTTGCAACGTTCTCCGAGTTTTTGCATGCCAAACTGTCGTTAATAATGCTGACCAGCCATTCAAACAAGTTTGCATAGACGTATTTCGCGACAGAGTCCTTGACGGTTACTGCTTGCGCTGGAGTGAGGTTGGTCACAATCTTTTCCGACCTAGTTACAATCTGTTTCCGGATGATCCATTTTCGGAATTCAGTCTCATTGATGCCCATCAGACGCGTCGCCAAAAGCAAAGCGTTATCGTCTTCGGCAAGCATAGCATCAGCTCTGCCTGTGATCTGAATATTACCGATGTGCAACAAAGCAGCCAAAAGACGAAAGATTTTCCATTGTAGCTGTACGGATAAGCCGACGGTTGACAGAGCTTTCTGTGTAGCTTCAAATTCTACAGCGTCGTCTACGTTTGGTATCGTGCCTGTTCCGCTTTGATTCAAATAGTGAAAGTTTGTATAGTCACCGAGCTCGAACTCGCGCTTCTCAGAAACTGGCGCTCCTGCACACAGCTGTGTCGTGTTAGAAATAATCTTCGTCATCATCTTTACTTCAATCTACTAACCTGATAGAAGATGTGATAATTGCGCTCAGTTGCAGGCTGAAATATCAAACGAGAACGCTCAAGTAGATACGTCCTAATCTTGGCGCCGACAATGTTGGCTCCACTGTCGAACTGGATCTCAATATACTTTCCGAAACGCGAACTGTTGTCATTGCGTGTAGTTTTGGCATTGCCAAAGGCTTCCATAATAGGATTTGTGGCTGTTGGGATGTGTTAGGTTACTTTCCATGCATNTTAGGTCCCATCTTATACTTGCCCAATATCTGCTCTTCGACTTCGGTCATCGCTCCATTAACCTTCTTTTTCTTGCCGAGCGATTCTTGGTCGTCGGCTGTAGCAAAATATCGCATAATGTACTTTGCACTCACGGTTTTACCGGCACCACTAAATTTCAACACCTAAGCTTTGATATTGCACAACTCTCTCGATTAGCTTTAGCAATTACCTTTCGCCAGACACGACTATAGTTTGATTCATCTTCTCACGTATCATGCATCTGTACGCGTCCTCTGCTATCGCAAAAAGATGTGGTTCCAGTTCGCCTCGCCGTTTTCCGGAATACTGCTGTACAATGTCGGGATCATAGAGCGCCACTCGATCAAACGGGTTCACGGCAATGAGGACAATACCAGAATACGTGTATATAAGCCGCTGAACGTAACGCGTCTTGATTGTGTTCAGCACTTGTATTCATGCATTAATACCCATAATTTACAGTTTTTAAAATGCATATCTTGCTAACCTGACGGCTCGTTCAAATGACTCAAGTTCGTCAAGTCGTCCGTGTACTCCAATTTCGGTGGATTTCGCAAAGGCGGGAGAGAGTCTCCACCGTTTTTCTCTATCTGCGCTATTGACTCTTCGTACACATATTCCTAGCAACGTATCAAAAGTTTAGCACAGTTTTGGATCAGAGGCTCTTCTGTATCTTCAGTGAGAGATACCTTGCTATCAGCATCACCTTCAAAGACGAGTCGCACTTTGCCGTCCTGTACAGTGTTGGATACACAGGTTGCGGACACCCAAGCTTCCTGCTTGTCGGCGAACCACGCTTTGGTCCCTGGCGTGTATACTTCGACTGCTTGAAGCGTAGTCGTCATAACGTGTTAACTTTCACTGCGGCTTTACACTTTCTTTACTTATTTCTCATTATTCATGATCCATTTATTCGTTGCCATGACACTGCAGCGTACCTTTTTGACGAGAAAAAAAAGCAGTGAAGGAAAAGAGAAAAAAAGAGACAAGCGAGTAACTTGAAACAAGCGGCGACTCAACCATGGTTGTACAAGTCTAAGGCTAAGTGGCGTGTGGTGCCAAAGGGATGGCCGTCCATTCTGTGTCGCAGAGCTGTCAGCTGGATACGACTATCATGAGGGCCATCACTTCTTTTTGCATTGACAGATTCCAAGTTTTTGATAGTTAAAAACAGGTATACGTATTACCAATAATCAATATATAAGATTGTTTATTTCTTGGAGTTTATATGCTTGTAATAAGCCGTGCTTATTCCTTCTGCACATCGAAACCTTCCTTCTTCCAAGCTGCAAATCCACCCTTCAAGCTCTTGATGTTTTCCTTATTGTAGCCCATACGGATAAGAGACTCTGCTGCCATGATGCTTCGTAGACCACCAGCGCAGTAGAGGACCACAGGCTTGTCAGATTCCGGAGGAATCACGTCCTCAACAGTCAGCTCCAAGACACCACGCGAAAGACAAACGGCATTAGGTATCTGTACACCAGCTGTTAGCTGCTCTGACAGGAACACACCATTTTGATAATTCATACGTACCTTGCCTGTTCGCTGCCACTCGGGTCCTTCACGCACATCAATGATAAGAGGTTGCTGGGCACCCGTCAGTTCAGTCTTTAGCTCGGATGGACTGATTTCCTTAATTTGCAAGGATTCTTTTGTTTTTTTAACGAGGTCATTCCACCTGCTTTGAGCAACAGAAGTCTAACTTGCTGCTGTCAATCAGCTATTGCAATCACTGTTGGAGTTGTCACTTACGATCGAGAAAGAGCGCGTCACCGCACGAGAAACGAGTACCCTGGCAACAGACTAAACATAGCTCAGCTTCTTTTCAAGTACACCGTATTACTGCATTAAAGCATACCTGTCTGTACATTGGTAACATTTTGAGAGTTGAAAAGACAACAAGAATTGCGTGAGAGTAGCTTGTGTCACACACAGGGTTCCCCACACACACACACACAAAAGGTCAAGCGGGCTTTCATCAAATCGTATTTATTTGGCTACTAGGTAACAAAGTGCAGATACCAGCTCTCCGTTTTCATGTCTCAATGCCTTTTCTGCCTCTAACTTTGAAACTTGCATCTGCGTCATCTATTGGATTTCATACTTTGAGTAAGTCCTTATCTGCAAATATTTCAGTTCACAAAAGCACTGATACTTGCGATAAACTCTACATCTTGCTTGTTCAATGGAGCTGCTCCTGGAGCTTTTGCGCTAATACAATGCCCGTGAGTCAATATATACATCTCAAATGTAGAAAGCTGTCTCGTGTTATAATGCACCTGATCTTTTGCTTGTGATTTTTTGCTGCGTCTTGGAGAAATGTCAACGACTATAAGTATGCATTCATGAGAATTACCTGCTTTCAAATACAATCGTCTTCTTTTTACAAGCGAGTTACCTTGCCTAATTTATCCGCGTCGACTTGTCTCTGAGCAAGTTCTTCGTTGACAAAGTTCGTGACGTTCTTCATATCCTTCTTAGCCTCGCCCTTGACACCAGATTCAACGGACTCGGAATCGTCGACGTCGTCCTCTGCTTTAGCTGGCGATTGCCCCGTGTGCTTTGTTGCTGATTTCTTGAACGATGCAGCTGCCATCCTACGCGATCAAAGAAGCGGCGGAGCTACGCTGGCGCTGTCGGCATTGCCCCGGCCGTCGGCTGAGAGGGGAAGTTGCCTTGACGATTCTGGTGGAGTTGCCATAACTACATTTAAGTGCTCTGCTTGTCTGTGCTCCTGGCAGAGAATCCACCTAAGTACTTATATTGCATACTTAGGTACTGAATCAACGGTAGCGGCACGTGTCTTCTTAGTGGAGCTCAATCCACTGCATCTTCTATTACGTCTCGATTTAAATGGATCTATGGTCCATTACATAGAATAATAGATAATGTGCGTAAAAAGACACTTTGTCGCTTCGCAACTACAATCTTCAATCTCTATATCTGGTATGACATCTAATAATAAAAATGTATGTAGTCTTGGAAGATTTGTTTACAAAATGCTCGGATGTCCGTAATTTTATAAAATCGATTGCGACAGCTTCATCAAGAAAACTTCCTGTAGAACGAGAGACGTTAACTAAAGCCGAGATGATTGGTTTATGAGGAGGTCTTTATTTCACGGAGTGGATACACTGTACCAGCTTTTGTGTGCAATCTCAATTAGTTCGATTCGCACAGCACAACGTTTTGTGATATTTTTTTTGGCAGCAGAGAGTTTTTTCCGTCACTGGACACCAGTCCACAGTTGGAGGAAACCCACCCAGACCTTTTCTGGAACAAAACCCATCTGCCTATCAGCTTGAGAGATGACTGCTATGTAAGCAAGCGCAATCGGCGGAATTAATCTGTGTATTATGTGCTGCCATTCATTTTTTTTCCAGATCTTCGATTCTCAAGTGTCACAGACAGACGTGCCACGAAGCAGAAGCATGAAGAACCATATTCAAAAGGAGCGTTTATTACCTATTATCATGGTACCTGTAGTTGCGATTCAGCAGTAGATCTTTGTTTTTCCTTGCTTGTTCCTTGGTACCAACACACACACACACACATAAACATATACAGTGCACAGGTGTTCCTGGTCACTTTAAAAAATATGCCAGATATATTGAGAGAGCGTCTGTGTGCAGCAGTAACAGTCATGCAAAAAATTGAGAAGTTACATCACCCGATTTGCAGCATCCGAACGCCTAGCAACCAATGAGCATCCGCTTATTCAGCAGCGCTGAGGCAGTCAGCCAAGGAGATGAAGCCCGCGCCCGCCTCTGAGATGACAGGGCAAGCGGCTCTAACCCGCAATGGGACCTTTGTTTGCGCTTGTCTGACACCATCATCGATTGCTGTGTCTTAAAGTGACAAAACCGATCGACGGCGCGTGCCAGGATTCAAACATGCTGAAGGAAAAACTCTAGCCGTATATAAAAAGCCCATGGCGTTCATTGCTTTTCGGTTTCCAGACCTTTCCCCCCACTCCTACTGCATCGGATGAAGGCCGTTTCTCTCCTCGGAATTGTTGCAACTGTTGCCTTGCTGCTTCAGCAGCAAAGTCATGCCGAAGAATGCGCGTTTCAAAATCCTGTGGGCGACGGCGAAGATGCCAAGGCTGCTCAGCTCAAGTCTTTCACCATTAATGACGCTGGCACTCAAGAAACCACCAACTTTGGTCAGCTCGTCAACAACACTGACAGTCTGAAGGCTGGTCTGCGCGGACCCACACTCCTCGAAGACTTTATGATGCGTGAAAAAATCATGCATTTTGGTATGTGCTAATTACATCTTGTTTACAGTTAAATCCTGCAATTGGGCTTTGTACTTATTGCAATCAATCGTCTAGACCACGAACGAATTCCGGAGCGTGCTGTACATGCCCGAGGTGTTGGTGCTCACGGTTACTTTGAACCCTATGCGGACTGGAGCAACATCACTGCTGCCAAATTCTTGCGCGAACCCGGCAAAAAGACACCAGTGTTTGTCCGTTTCTCGACTGTTCTTGGTTCCCGCGGTTCGCCTGATACCGTTCGTGACGTCCGCGGTTTTGCTACCCGTTTCTACACCGAGGAGGGTTTGTGGGATCTAGGCAAGTTTCTTTTTCGGCGTAGGCAAAAACCTTAAAAGGAAAAAACAGTGTGAACTTACCAACATCTCTATAGTCGGAAATGCCATCGCACCCTTCTTCGTACACGGTAAGCTTCCAACAGGATTGCGCTTAATATTCATCCGCTTTTTGCTGACCGTCGTTTCTGTGCATGTTTGCCCTCAGATGCCATCAAGTTCCCAGACTTGATTCACGCTGGCAAGCCTGAACCTGACAAAGAAGTTCCCCAAGCTGGTACAGCTCACGAAACCGCCTATGATTTCTTTGCCGAATTCCCAGAGACCTTGCACACTGTATTCTGGGCTCTTTCTGGCCGTGGTATTCCTAGAAGTCTCCGTCAGGTCGAAGGTTTCGGTGTCCACACGTATGTCTTGACGATTTTTGTCGTTTCCCCACGCCTTTCTGTCCTAACAGAACTTGAATAGTTTCCGCTTAATTAATGAGGAAGGCAAATCTGTGTTTGTCAAATTCCATTGGAAGCCTCTTCAAGGTCTCTCCAACCTTGTTTGGGTAAGCTATAGTTTCATGTCTCCTCGGTATTACATATCCCTCTTTCAAGAAACTAACTGTAAGAAAAAATTGTTTTTTGCAGGATGAAGCTCAAAAAATTGCTGGAAAGGATATTGACTTCCATCGCAATGACTTGTACACTGCTATTGAACGCGGCGACTATCCAGAGTGGGAGTTTGGCGTCCAGATCATCCCTGAAGAGGACGAAGACAAGTTTGACTTTGATCTTTTGGATCCTACCAAGATTGTTCCCGAGTCCCTGGTTCCTGTGACTCGTCTTGGCAAGATGGTCTTGAACCGCAACGTTGACAACTATTTCTCGGAAACTGAGCAGGTCACTTTCCATCCTGGTCACATTGTCCGTGGTATCGGTTTCACCAACGACCCCTTGCTACAAGGCCGTCTGTTCAGTTACCTGGATACACAGCTCAACCGTATGAACAGCGCCAATTTCATGCAGATCCCCATCAACCGTCCTATCAATGCTGTGCACAACAACCAGCGTGACGGTTACATGCAGATGAACGTCTATAAGGGTAACGTTGCTTATTACCCCAACGGTCTCCAAGGCAACACTCCATCCATGGTCGAGCCTGACCAGGGAGGCTACATCGACTATCCTGAGGAAATTAATGCTAGAAAGCAGCGTGGACGCAGTGCCAAGTTCTTTGACTACTATTCTCAAGCGCAATTATTCTACAACTCTCTGACGCCTGCTGAAAAGCAACAAATGATCGATGGTCTCCGCTTTGAGATTGGCAAGTCCAAGTCGCTCGACGTTCGCAGGCGCATGATTAATGTCATCAACCATGTCGATAATGACCTTGCTCGTCGTATCGCCAAGGCCATCAACGTTCCCTTACCCGAAAAGATCGTTGAGAATAAGAACCAGACTTCTACCGGTCTTTCTATTGAACTGTATCCCAAGCCTGACAACATCCGCACCCGCACGGTCGCTATCCTTACTGCTCCTGGCACCAACACTGAGGAAGCCAAGGCCATGTACGACTATCTCGCTTCGGAAGGTGCCTACGTTGAATTTGTCGGCGTCAACTTGGGTGACCAGGATGGTTTGAACATTACTGCTACATACTTGCACACCTCGTCTGTCTTGTATGATGCCCTCTACGTCCCTGGTGGTGAAGAAGGAATCAAGGCCATGATGGATAGCGTGAGCGCATTCCCATACGAGGAGCCAAAGGTCTTTGTCCTCGATGCCTACCGTCACGGAAAGCCTATCGCCGCTTCAAGCGAAGGTGTCAAGTTTATCAACTCTGCTGTCAACATGAATATTGAAGACAAGGATGGTGTAGTCACTGGGTCCTCTGGCAGCGACCTCCAAAGGGAATTCAAGAAAGCACTAATCCAACAGCGTTTCTGGTCACGATTGCCCCTTGACCACGAATAAGTTCTACGAGTCAAGCTGTTACTTTCTAAGAAGAAATACAAGGGTTAATAAATAAACTCCATTAACAGATATCTAAATCTCGTCCATCCATATATACATATCCAAAAGACTCAATCATCATGCGATAGAAAAAGAAAAAAAAAACGACTGCTTTATATGAAGGAAAAATATTGAGGTATTTGCACAGTGGTATTGTATTTCGTCTTCTATCGCCGCACAGTCTTTGCTCTTTCTACGAGTCGACGTGCTTCCATTGCCTTGTGTATGATAGTGCCCCTTACAGTTCCTCTTTTCAGTTTTGTTGCTTGCGTAGGTGACTTCTTGCGTCGCTCCTCTCGACGAGTCTTGAATATAGCGCGTCGTCTGTCAAGGTCTTGCTGGCTCGTCCGAGTAAGCGAACCATACTTGTTGTATGTTGCCTGTATGTTAAAGTGTCAATGTTTGCTCATTTCTGGTCTTTCTTTCATTTACTTCACTTACATCCATTAGCGCATGGCAATCAATCATGCGTTTCGGTATATTCTTTTTTTTCGATTCTTTAACATCCAATTGTTTAAAATTGAAAGATAGTAAGTGCATACCTGGACAACTTGAAATACTTCCAAGGAATCATTCACTGCCAAGATTTCATGCTCGTTCATCTTGAATATTGCTAATGCAACCCGAAATATCGTTTGTTGTCCTTCGCTGTGTATATAATCTAAGCATTGGATCCAGAATTGCGGTGGATATGTTTACTTACTAGAATAAGCAATCCCAAACTCTTAGAACGGACTAGTAGAAATGAGCTTTAAAATACTGTGGTAAACTTTTAACTACATCCTGATGTTTACCTCGGTTGGAAGAATGTTGATAAATAATGTGAGGAACCAATGGCTGGTAACGAGCGAAGTTGTCGGTAGACCATTGGCTTCAGCCTGCTCACACTCCCAAAAGCTTTGACCGCCGCTGATGCGATTCCAAATTTGCGGACAACGTTCAGATAGGAGCATCATAAGCACCGTTTGATCGATGTTGGCGCCCTCCATAGTTACATCATAGACGCTAGGTGGTAAGATATCGTGTATCGTTGTTACAAAGGTCCAGAAGGCGTCTTCCTCGTTCATAAATAACAGCAGAAAACCTGCTATGTAGTTTAGTGACTGACAATAACCGATACTCGGTGAATAGACTGAAAATGCCGACAATATCCTTCGCAGAGCTTGTATGGCTGGTACATCATCGTAATTATGATCGTTAGACGATCTTGGCGTGGTGGATTTGAATTTTATATTATCCGGAAACGTTCGATGGAGGTCTATATGCGGGACTAGTCATTATTGAATAAAGACCACCAGTATACAGTGCTCTTACCTCTTTCGATGATATCCAAGAACTCATTTTGTAAACTCATCTGCTCAGCTTTCTGTACGTATTCTTGATAAACACCGGGATTTGCAGCCATTTTTGCCTGAGCTCCACTGTAATAAAACCACGCCTGGTACAAGGTGAGAAAATCTCTCCTAATGCGGACTGCATAGAACAAAAGGCACATACTTGTCCGCGTATTTCGGATGGTATTCCTTTGCGAATATATCGCTTAACTAGGTAATCGTGATGATCAATCTGCAGTGGTTGTCATACGACATACATGAGAACTCACGTTTACTGCTCCTGGCCGGCCATTCCCCCTTGTTCTCGGATATCATCTGTCGCCATTTCTGCAATCGCCGGTTCGCGATTGGTTGGTATATACGCTCAAAGTTCTTGTGCTCTTCTACAGATAGCCACTGCGACCCTTTCACAAATCCATACTGATCCCTTTGTGTGTGCATGTAAGTAACCTTTGTGTTTCTTTTTGTCCTATCATCAATAAAGCAAAAAGGCGTCTTACCTTTCCGCTGTTGCATCATCTCTTGGTTGAGGTGGAGGATACGGTGCATTCGAACCATCATCGTAAAGAAGCGGTGTAGAGTTGTTTTTATGCTGTGTACGGCGCCCAAATATGCTTTTCGATCTCTTTGCACTAAACGTCGATTTTCGAGAGATATGAAGCTTGTCTCGAAAAGTCTCTGTCATAGATCGATGGTGCATGCTTATGTCTTCCTGCTCAACTGGTGCCGGTGCTAACTCTGGTTAAGGAAGATGAGCACATGAATCCAGGAAAAGAAAATTTATGCTTAAATTGCATACCAGACATGGATACATTAACACCAGAGTCCTTGATGCTGTCCTCCTTGTCATCTTCCGAACCCGAATCGATCGATGATGCTGCACCTCCGTTTGTGTTATCGTTGACAGTCAGGAAAGTGCTGGAAGGAGTGCATTCTACAGGCACAGGAGGTGGTAACTCGGTTTGTGAAGTGACAAGAGTTCTCGACTCAAAACTCGGACGTCTGCTATTGTTTGCACCGATAAAGGTTCTTGCTGGTTGAGTAAAATGAGAATCGGATCGTTGCCGTCGCAAGATGGATTGTGTAAATGAAGTCGATCGTAGACGAAGGCCCCGAGGTGGCAAGTGCGCTGTTGCTCTGTCCCCAGTACGTCCTTCTGTTTTGGATGCTCGAGTGGTAGATGACCTATGCAAGGTAGTCATGAATGCAGGGAGTAAGGTTGCGAAAGTTTGTGAATAATTGGGTGGAGGGTATTTGATAAAGTTACGGTACGTGAAAAGAAAAAGATGGGGGTATTTAATGTTTCAGGGTTCAATTGCTGTATCCGTATGCAAACAAGGCCCAGCCCGTGTTCGCAAAAGAGAAAGGAGTTCTTTGTTTGAAAAGAGGGACAAGGGAAGCGCGCTGGGGCCCTTGAGCCCTTTCGGTGAAACCTTCATCGGGGTTTTCTATAACTGCAGGAACGTGGAACTTGCAACGGGGGACACAAGAGATGCGCGCCCTCTCCGGACGCCAGCAAGCAATCTAAGCATAAAAAGCAGCTAACAAATTCGGGCTATCTTACAGTGCCGGAGCAAACTAGAGAGTCAATAAAAGATGTATAATATGGTTGCTTGTTGTTTCATATGACGGTAAGTTTGCATCCACGCCCATCAAAGAACTAACATCTGAAAAGCTGGGGCAGACTATAGTGATTTGATTTGAAACGAAGAGAAGAATTTTTGGACATCTTATCAAAATATATTGAAAAATGCTTTGTGCATAGGCCGCTATGGTCCATCGCACCTTATGCTCCTATGCAATGGTCTCACGAAAAATTCTGGATGGATCCTCTCCTCCACGATCTTCTCAACTTTCTGATGACAACTATCTCGCTCTAGTGGTAGAAATAATATCTTACGACCTGCTGGCAACTCGAGTATGTGACCCACAAGGCTCTCCGGTATGAGGCGCTTCCTGCCGGGATTCTCTATATGGAAATCATCGATGGTATAGAGCAATTCTATACTCGCAGTTTTGACAGGCCAATATATCCCGCATTACTCCAGGACTATCTTAGATACGCATGTATCAGATTTGGGTACTGGTCCATCTCGTCCATTGTAGCCTTCAGGAAGCTAAGTAATGGATAACGCCCCCATCCATAAGTCTGATGATATAGCTAAGTACATCACGTCCCGTGGCTACCGGTATGCCTATCTTCCGTCGTACTCTCCTGAGCTCAATCCTATTGAGCAGTTCTGGTCGGTCGTAAAGAGTAAAGTTAAGCGCAACAGGTTCTTGGAAAAGGAGACGCTGATGACCAGGATCAGCGAAGCGGCTGATAACTTAAAAGCGAGCGATTACGAAGGTTTCGTTTTTCATTCCAATAAATCTTAGATAAGTGTCGCAACAGAGAGCAACTTTGATGTTCAGTAATTCTGGTCATCAGTGTCTCTTTTTCCAAAAGCCTGTTCCGTTTAACTTGCTTCTCAAGATGAGTCGATGTCCGCACATTCCATGTGGGGAGCTCACAGGCTGCGACAAGACCTCCTGGAGATGCGACATCTGATTGGCCACCGTTGATCGGCTATGCTGCCGGCCGTACTGGCAGTGATGAGGCAGTCGCCGCAAATATCTGTGCTGATGGACCACAGAATACGTATTTCATTCTTCCTGTTCTTTAGGCTGCATAGCGTCAAGTGCAGGGCTGCCCTTTGACTGACACTACATGTTACCTGTTGGAGACTGTGCGGTCCTAATTACACCATTGCTGTACGCTGTTATCCTGGATCAATCCAACAGTGATACTCACGAACGATGTTACCAAATCCATGTTTGTGCAGAAATTGTATGTATCATTGTGCAAACAAAGGAAAATAGGGACAAAATTGAACTCGCTCTCTGCGAAATGTAAGTCGCTTTTCGAGAACG